>OX457024.1:109441036-109649422 GCA_949752745.1 Protula sp. h YS-2021
TGACGTCATCATGTCTGGAAGTGACGTCATCATGTCTGGAGCGGAAGTGTTGTCTGGAGCGGAAGTGTTGTCTGGAGCGGAAGTGTTGTCTGGAGCGGAAGTGACGATAAGCGTTAGGATAGGCGCGGCCATCCATGAGGTTATAATGACGTCATGATGACGTCATACTGTCTGGAGCGAAAGTGTGGAGCGAAAGTCTGGAGCGAAAGTTGTTTGATAGTGTTGGCCGAGTCAATCATCATGAAGCCAACGCACTCCACCTGTCAATCAGTGTAACCATGGCAACACTAAAAACTGATGACTTCCCCCCCCCCCCCGAAATTGAGATTTTTGCATATTTATCCGTTTCAGACGATTCTGAACATTTTTCATTTTTTGGGTCGACCGACCCCCCCCCCCCCTCGAAATTGAGATTTTTGCATATTTATCCGTTTCAGACGATTCTGAACATTTTTCATTTTTTCGACCGACCCCCCCCTCGAAATTGTGATTTTGGCATATTTATCCGTTTCAGACGATTCTGAACATTTTTCATTTTTTCGACCGACCCCCCCCCCCCTCGAAATTGTGATTTTTGCATATTTATCCGTTTCAGACGATTCTGAACATTTTTCATTTTTTGAGTCGACCGACCCCCCCCCCCCCCCCTCGAAATTGTGATTTTGGCATATTTATCCGTTTCAGACGATTCTGAACATTTTTCATTTTTTGAGTCGACCGACCCCCCCCCCCCCTCGAAATTGAGATTTTTGCATATTTATCCGTTTCAGACGATTCTGAACATTTTTCATTTTTTTCGACCGACCCCCCCCCCCACCCCCTCGAAATTATGATTTTTGCATATTTATCCGTTTCAGACGATTCTGAACTCAGCAGTACAACTGTAAGTGAGACATTCATATACATAAGTAAAATTCTGCTGAGTCAGCAATTTTTGAACAAAGTTACACACCATATTTTGATTACATGGAAGTAGTATAAAAGCATGAGTGAAACATGTCAACTAGTCAACTAGTAATACATTGTGTGACGAGAAAAGACTTCACAATGTCAGCATTACTTCTTGACAGATGTATGACTATGGACGACGTCTTCAAAGTGAATTATACTAACTATGTGTTTTCAAAGCTACCTACTTTTGAATGGGATTGGATGCAGCAAGTGAAGAATTTTCATCTGCATTGGGAAGCTGTCGGAAAGACTATTCCAAGTGATTTCATCGACTCGTTTCTGCGTGACTGTGAAGATCTACATATACTATCAACTTATAACATTGATTTAACATTTATCATATCAACTTACGACATTGATTCAGCATTTATCAACGCGAATACAATTTGGGCAGAGGAGCTCATGTTAGTTGTAGCTGCAAGAATCATTTTACTTTATGATGATGATGTTCCATTGACGACGAATGTATCAGACCTTGTTCGATTCAACCATGGACGAGTTGAAGTGAATTCAAACGTTTGCAAGTTCTTTGAAAAGGGAGCTGACTCAGCAACCAGTTGGGTATAAAAGGGAGTGAACTCAGCAGAGTGAAGTCATTTCTCAGCAGACAGTTGGAGGGAGTGGATCATCAATACATTGTTGCAGCCATGGAGAACAAGGCAAGCAGCTTTAAAATTAGTGCAAACTTAACCATTACTGTGGAGCATGGAGAATATGGGCCATTTCTACGCATCACACGTGGAGAGAGATGGTGTGCTTATTCACCATCTTTGTGGAAGATTGTGTGCCAGAGCTTGAAAAATTTACGCGACATTGGCTTCAAACTATACTTAACGCAAACGAAGTGGCTTGAAGTCATTTCATACTTGGATATGCGTTATGTGAGTTTTGTGCGCACGTCACGGTTTGAAGGGAAAGAATACACACATCACATCAACATGAATGATGGTGAATGGGAGACACTGCTTCAGGAGATGGACAACATCAACTCAGCCCTATCACCATGTGAGGAATGTCATGACAAGAAAACGATCATCAAGCTGCAAAAGGATGGTCGGATGAAGGTGTCAAAGCTATCCAAGAAAAGGCTGGCTGAAGTTCAGTTGGAGAACATGAATGTGCAAAATCAACTTGGACTTACCTGCGAGTATTGTGGTGCTTGTGCATATGTGGAGGATTATCATTGCCACTGCCACAAGTATAATTGCAAGTTGTGTGAACCAAACAACTTCTGCGGCAAGTGTGGAGTACTTAAAGTCAGTGAAGCAAAGTAAAAAGCTCACAAGACACACTGAATCAAGATGGATGTATGTTTTAAAAATGCTTATACTGACTTGATGATTGCTAAACTTGCTTGCTATGGCACTCCAGACTATCAACTTTATCATTTGGATGCTTTTTGGGATGTTGTACATCATAGTCTTGATGTGATTGAACTGCATTCAAGATTTCTTGGAGAATGTTATAAAATTGGAATAGAAGAAGATCCTGACTTTGACTTTGATTCTGCACTTTATTCTGCTCGTACTGATGTGGAAGTATATTTCACCGTAGTGGATCATTTGAGAGATTGTTGTAAAGAAGAAGAGGAAACCGAGCAGCTTTATCAGGTAAGTTATAAAAACCTTTTAATCATCTTTGTAACAACATAGTGAATTGATAACAATGTTTTTCTTACTAGCAAATTTAGTTTTATGTGAGTGGTTTCAACGTAAACAAAGAAGGAACATGATAGAAGAGGCAGCAACTATATTGAAATATATTTTATTACAGGAAGAAACCGACATGTCAGAATAAAGAAGCAAAGTCAACATGGAGAATCTTGTGCTATTCAGCGGTCATAAGGACGTTCTTTCAAACATGTTTCCAACACGACTTGAAAAGTATGGACATGTGTTCAACTCAAGTGAAGCTTTGTATCAATATGAGAAAGCAGTGTTTCATCACCGTCAAGATATTGCTTCAGCCATTGTGTCATCCAGAAATGATATGAAGCAAAACGTATTGCTAAAGGGATAAAGCCATGTCCGTTATGGCATACAGTAAAGAGAAGTAAAATGCAAGATGTTTTACAAGTCAAATGGAATCAGTGTGTATTGTTTCGCAACAAGTTGAAAGAATGTAAAGACAAAACTTTAGTTGAAGCAACGTATGATCATTGGTGGGGAGCTGGTGTGAAACAAGTGTCATCTGGATATCCTGGTCAGAATATTATGGGAAAGTTGTTAGAACTGTTGTGTGAGACTTGATGTGCAGACGTGTGAACATGTAAATTTAAAGTATGTTTAACTTGTGCTGCATTGATTCAAGACTCACAAGACTGCATAATGGCGGACATGACACTGAGACAATATATTGTGCAAAAAGCTTATTGTGAAGAAATGTTATCAGCTGTAAAAAAGTTTGCTTATTTAGTCTGTCCTGCTTGCCAACTTGAAGAGTGTTCAGAACATACTTGTCATACTGCATGTGTTTATACATATTGGAATGAAGCTAAATATTACATGCATTTAGATAAAGTGTTAGATAATGCAAATCAACGTTGTGAGAAATATGGTGTAGATGCTATTACATTGGATGAACTCAGTCATTGGTTAGTGTTCATTGAAGACCAATGGTCTCCAGTGATTCATACCATTGTATCTATACTTGATTTGTAAATACATGTTAGTTATAAATACATGTTAGTTATAAATACATGTTAGTTAAGTTACTATATTAGTTAAGTGATGTTGGTTGAGTTATAAAATAAAAGCTGTTCTGTTGAGAAGGTGGTTTTCATTCGGTGTGACCATGTCGACGTGGAAAGACTACTTGACCAATATTTACTTCAAACCTGGACAGCCTGGAGCATTTGCTGGTCCTTACAAACTGTATCACATCTTACGAAAACATAATCAACCAGTCACACATTCACAAGTGAAGAAATGGCTACAGGATCAAGATGCTTTCAGTTTACTCCAACCTGTCAAATACAGGTTCAAAAGACAACGTGTCATTACACGTGGCATTGATGATATGTGGGATATTGATTTGGCTGATATGGGAAACATAGCTCCCTATAATGATGACATACGCTTTTTACTCATTGTCATTGATGTGTTTTCCAAATATGTCTGGGTACAGCCAATACCTAATAAATCACATACCAGCGTCATACAAGCTTTCCAAAAGATTTTTCATGACACACGACGAAGACCGCGAACTCTAAGGTCTGATAAAGGAACAGAATTTAAAAACAGATGGGTTAAAGCATTTTTGAAGAAAGAAGGCATTCATGCTTATACCACAAAGAATGAAACCAAAGCCAACTTTGCTGAAAGAGTCATTCGTACTCTGAAGGGAATGATGTATCGGTATTTTCTACATAATCAAACTTACCGTTACTTAGACATTCTTCCAGACTTGGTGTACAATTACAACCATAGACCTCATGGTTCTCTTCCTAATAAATATGCTCCAGCCGAGATTCGTAAAGACAACGAATCAAAAGTGTGGAAGTATATGTATGTTGACAAACTGAAATTGAAACCGAAGAAGAAGAAGAAGTACAAATTTAACATTGGCGATCATGTTCGTATTTCTCACATTAAATATGTGTTTCAACGCGATTATCACATCAAATGGACGCAAGAAGTCTTCATTGTCACACATCGTTGTAAGAAGCAAGGAATACATTTGTATCGTGTGAAAGACTTTTTAGACGAAGATATTGATGGCCATTTCTATGAAGAAGAACTGCAGAAAGTGACCAAAGATATTGAATCTGTGTACAGAATTGAAAAAGTCTTGAAAACACGTAAAAGACGAGGAGGAGGTGTGAAAGAATTATTTGTCAAGTGGTTAGGTTGGCCAAACAAGTTTAACAGTTGGGTGAAAGAAACAGACATTCAACAATGAAGCATCCATTTACATGTTTGGTCTCTGGACCTACAGGCAGTGGCAAAACGTCTCTGGTGAAGGAAATTCTAGAACAAAAGTTAATTCAACCCTCTCCGAAAAACATTTTATGGCTCTATGCAGCAGATCAGCCTTTGTACAAGGGAATGAAAGGCGTGGAATTTTACCAAGGCATTCCAGATGACATTGAAGAGCGTTTTAACCCGAAGAAACCAAACTTACTTATCATTGATGACTTAATGACCAAATGTCATAGTGATGAGCGTATGACACGTCTCTTTAGTGTTAGCAGCAGTCATCAAAATCTAAGCATTATTTTTATTGTGCATAATTTATTCCATCATGGGAAAGAGATGCGAAATATTAGTTTGAATACACATTATATCATTCTGTTTAAAAATCCGAGAGACAGTCAACAAATTAGTACATTGGCGCGGCAAATGTATCCTGGAAGATCTCAATTTCTCATAGAAGCCTATCAAGATGCTACTAGCAAACCTCATGGTTATTTATTCATTGATTTAAAACCAAAGACAAATGATCAACTACGTATTCGTACAGGCATTTTACCAAAAGATACACATTATGTCTATATTGATAAAGCAGTGTATGAACAAGAACCAACTCATTTGACCATTCGCAGTCAAGATGTCTAAACGTATTCGAGCGAACCAGCCGTTTCTTCATTTGCTTGCACGCAGTGGGCCTAAACGACGTAAATCCTTGCTACAGCAAGCTACAAAGGAGGAATTAACAAGCTTGTTTGAAATTTGTTTGAATATATTGCAAGGACATTTACCCTTAAGCTCAAAACGGTTTAAGGAATTTAAACGTGAACGTCATACGCTTCGTACTCTAGCAGATAAGAAGATATCCCTTCGACGAAAAAAGAAGTTGATTAATCAGAAAGGAGGATTCATTGGAGTTATTGCTAGATTGGCATTGCCCTTGTTAGCCAAACTACTGCTAAAATGAAACATACGATGAAAATGGTCCTCATTCCTGAATATGAATATAAAATGTTGCTAGAAAAGAAAAATGATATCAAAACGAAAGTGAATAAACTTTTACGTGGGAAACGAACACGTGAAAAGGCTATAGAAATGTCTCAACTTCTTGGTCGTCATTTACGAACAAGTCAGTCTAGGCAGCAAAAGCCCTCATCATCATCATCACCACCTGAAAAGCCAGAAAAATTATTTTTAAGTCATTTTCAACCTATCTATCATGGAAAAGTAACACAACTTTTAGCCGAACTGAAGAAACATGGTGTTAAATGGACAGAGAAGAATGAACTTGTGTTGAAAACGGGCGATATTATCGCAAATTCCAACATGGTTGATTTGATGAAAGAAGCATTGGTGGCGACAAGAAGAAAAGAACGAGCCATACCATATGGCTGGCATCCATTTGTCCAGGAAATTGTTGATGCGAATATTCCAAAAACAATGTTTAGTAAAAAGACCACTCGTGACGACATTACAACAGAAATGAAACAACGTCAACAAAGACAGTTTCCTGAAGGATGGGAAAATTTTTAACATGGCTGAAAGAGCTATGTTGTTGTTGCCAAGAAGAGAAACCAACTATTCCTGTAAAAATAAGATGTACAAGCGCGTGTTGTGAAGGAGAAATAAAAGACCATGTGAATGAGGATGAGATTTGGCATACTTGGTTGAATGGCGCGCGCTATCGTGAAGTATATAGACAACGTCAACGCACCTATACCATTTAGTTCCCATCATGGAGTCGACAAGCTTTTACATCACTTTGCCTAGCAATGCGAGTATGACCTATTATCCCAACAACAAGGCTTCGAATTATCAAATTCGTATGCCTCGAACCATTTATCTGAATGGAAAATATGAAGTGGCTTTAGCTGAAATTCAATATCCACATACATGGACAACGATGAGACAGGGCATGGACTACTCTATTCAGTATCGACAAGAACTATTCGATGATCCTATTCTTAGCACTCTCAATATTCCTTATGGGTACTATAGAACCATACAAGAACTATGTGAGGCAGTCAATGAAGAAGCGACTAATGCTCTGAAACTTACAGAAGCTATTCGAATAAAGTATGATAAGATTAGACGACGTGTGTTTCTATTTCTCGATTATGGTTATGAAGTGTCCTTTTCCGCTGGATTAGCTGAGATTTTAGGATTTATCCCAGATCAATGGTATACTGAAACATGTACAGCTGACCATAAAGCGGATGTGAAACAGGGGTTTTATACACTGTATGTGTATTGTAGCATTTGTGAACCACAAGTTGTTGGTGATTATTATGTTCCGTTACTACGTTCTGTTGGCATACAAGGCCATGATGGAGATATTATCATGAAAACGTATGGCGAACCGCATTATGTTCCTGTAAACACATCCAAATTTGACATGATAGAAATGAATATTAAGGACGACACAGGCCATAATGTTCCATTTCAAACTGGAAAGGTGATCTGTAAACTTCATTTTCGACCAAAAGCAATATGAAAGCTTATACACACGATCCGTCTGCATATCGCAACCATTTTCTTCGTCAAGTGGGCGGGGAATTACCAGGATTCAAAGGAGCGCGAATCCAATATGGCGATGGTATTGGTTCAATACTGGGATCATTGGCTCGCAAAGCTATTCCACTACTTAAGGCTGGGGCTAAGATCGTTGCGCCACATCTTAAGAAGGCTGCAAAGAATGTCGCGAAAGATGTGACGGGCCGAGTAGCACAGCGTGTGTTTGGTGGTGGTGATGTACATAAAAAGAGAGTGCAACCGACGAAACGTGCCAGAAGACGAAAAACAGCCAGACGGATAACATCAAAATATCGCAAAGATATCTTTTGAAATCATGTCTCTCATTCATAATCATTCGTGTGAATGTAGTCTTTCTCCATTGGAATGGTTTCACGTACCACCAACGCAAACTGCTGTAGAGAAAAGTTATAATGTTGACTATCAACCACTTACAAGCATTAGAGAAGGCGCTCCAATAGAATTCTACATTCCTGCGAGTACAGAAGAATATCTAGATTTAAAGAACAGCAAACTTCATATTGTATGTCGCATTGTAAAGGCTGATGGAACAGCGTGTGGCGCAGATGATAATGTCTCTTGCATCAATGATGTGTTTAATGGGTTATGGTCTAATATTGAATTGTTTCTGAATGATCGTTTGGTTTCGCATAGCAACAATACTCATGGTTATACCAGCATTATCTCTCATCTCATCCATGATTCGGAAGAAAGTCTGCATTCTGAGCGCTCTATGCGTCTCATGTACAAGGATACTGCTGGGTCAATGAATAGTCATGAGGTGAAAAGACCTAATCATGAACAATATGTATCCGGGTTTCATGTCAATGCCGACGGTGGTGACTTGGCTGAGCAAGGCAATAATGGCTTACATCATCGTTATTTACATACTCGTCTTAGCCGTGATGTTATGCTTACTGGTGGTTTAAGGATAGATTTGTTTGAGCAGGATCGTTATCTTCCGAATGGCATCAGTTTGAAATTGCGTTTCCATAGACAAAAAGATGACTATGTATTGATGGCTGTAAATAATACCTATAAGGTAGAAGTGAAAGAGGCATTTTTAACCATTCGCAAAGTGAGGGTGAGTCCAGGTATTCAGTTAGGACATGCAGATGCATTGATGAAAAGTCCTGCCAAGATCATCATCACTAGAAAAGAATGTAAAGTCTTGGCTATTCCAGCAGGATTTCAGTCTTTTGTGAAAGATAACATCTTTTTGGGTCAATTACCAAATCGTATTGTCATTGGTCTGGCTCATAATGAAGCTTTTGGTGGATCAGTATTGAGGAATCCATACAATTTTGATCATTTTAATCTGGACTATATGCAACTGTACACGGATGGTGAACCAGTTCTATCCAAACCTCTCAAGCTTGACATTACACAGAACAAATACCTGAACGCTTTTGAAACGCTTTACAAATCGTTTGATCGGTTGAATGGTGAGAAAAGTTCCATTATAAAACGGGAAGATTGGCCTAGAGGTTATGCTTTATTTTCGTTTGACTTAACACCGGATTATGATGGTGATGATCATTTCCCCCTGATCAAGCATGGGAATTTGCGGCTAGAAATGAACTTTGCTAGGGCTTTGCAACCTACAATAAATGTCATTGTCTATGCTGAATTTGACAACATTATTGAGATCAGTGCCAATCGCAGCATCCAATTCGACTACCAGTCATGAACACGAAGCAGATTGATGCCATATTGAGTCGTGATGTCATGACCAAAGACTTATTTCAAGGTGTGTTTGCCATGGATCAGTTACCGTCTTTACAACGCGGCGCCTATGTGATCAACACAGACGATCAAGATGAACCAGGAGAACATTGGGTGGCAGTGTATTATGATAAAGACCCTGTGGAATATTTTGACTCTTATGGACTGTTCCCTCTCGATGATCGTTTAGATATGTTTTTAAGAAATGACTATATGTATAATTCTATCTCATTACAAACGCCAATATCATCGTCATGTGGTTTTTATTGTGTATATTATATATTGCATAGAGCTCGAGGTCAGAGTATGTTTGATATTGTGAATATATTAAAAAGAAAGGATGGCGATTTTATTGTAAAGGACTTTGTATATAGACATTATAAACCATTGTTTTATTAATGTTGTTGTTGTTATATTAGTTAAGTTGTTGTTGTTATATTAGTTAAGTTGTTGTTATATTAGTTAAGTTGTTGTTGTTGTTGTTGTTATATTAGTTAAGTTGTTGTTGTTAAATAAAACAAACCAAGTTTTCAAACAACTGTCTTGTTTATTGTGTTCTATTTACAAAGTTTACAAACACTATTTACAAACTCTTAACTACAAACGCTATTTACACTATTTACAAATTCTTAACTACAAATTCTATTTACACTATTTACAAACTTTTATTTACAAAGTCTATTTACACTATTTACAAATTCTTAACTACAAAGTCTATTTACACTATTTACAAACTTTTATTTACAAAGTCTATTTACACTATTTACAAATTCTTAACTACAAAGTCTATTTACACTATTTACAAACTTTTTTTATTTACAATCACATTCATTTTTCAATACATTCATCAATGCATGCCATTCATTAGAATCTAAATTGATATAGGTATCATAGACATTACATCCGTGTTTGTAAATGCTATGAAAGCTCACATAACGCACATCACCAAACTTTATCACTTTAGCAGTTTCATGTTCAGACAGTTTCAGTTCATATCCTTCTTCATTTATGTCCATCACACGTATCCATGTCCATATATGTTGTGTCAGCTCAATGGATTTGGTACCCCGCATAAGTTGTATTCCATGCTCTTTGAATTCAAGCGTCAGGTTCTTTCCAATCCAATGCTTGCAACAGCGCGTTCCATTCCACTGTGCTGAGGGTGATGATGTCGCAGCCTTCTGTAAGCTCGTCATATTGGCGAAATTGTACAAACACGTCTAGACCGTTCTCAGTCACACGCACTTCTAATTCATTTGAGACTGCTAGGAGAAAGCCGGGTATTCTCAACTTGTCTAGATGATCCTTCAACACGGATTGGTCATCAAGCGATAGGACGAGATACTGTCCAAAATGTCGTAGCACAATATCATCACATAAGTTTCTCATGTATGAGAATCCATATGTTATGGGTTCATAATCCAACACATAGTCGTCTTCCATCTTTCTTATACTCGGATGATGTCGAACAGTGGATGTTGTATCGCTTCTAGGAATCGTAAGATTGCGCGCCAGTTCTTGATATCAAAGAAGATCAACTGTGCATAGGGTGTGTCTGGCACAACTCCCTTATAATCCTTTGGATAATCCTGTAAAAGATTTCTACAGAATGTCACACGTATCTTAGAATCATATTCAGCCACCGTCACTTCCAGTTTATTTTCAAGTCTGCGTTTAAACCCAGCTTCAAGCGGTATGTTTTTAAAGTCTTTCCACACTTCAGGTTTAAACCGATAAGCAGAACATCTCCGAGAACCCATCATCACTTCATTCCTCTCATTAACTTTAAGGTAGACACCATCGTCCAACATGAGTGCATTCATGATTGTTACCTTGTTATGACTTGTCGTCTTGTCTGCGAAGCCTTTTATCCACTTCTTTCACCTGCTTCTTCAGCATTTTCCATTCAGGTATTGTCAGCAAAATTCCCTTTTTTGTTGGACGGTTTTTTCCAGTCCCCTCATCTCTGAGGTATTTGCGAATGTTCACCACACCTTCATTACTTTGTTTCATAATCTTGATATACTTTCCATTGCCTAGAGAAAGCATTCCATCCCACGACTGTGGTGTTGGTGCCGTCGCCGTCGCCGTCTCCACTTTTAATTTCTTGATGGTAGTGTCAGAATGTTTCACATTCATGTCTTTCACCGTATCTGCTAGAGTATCCATATCCGTTGGTGCAGATCTTTTCATGTTGACGCTTCAGTGTTCACACCTCAACTGACTCTAAAGTTGAAGTGTCTCCCCCTTATATACTGTAATGCCCATGCGCCAAAGTGGAATAGCCATCACTCATCACATATCGCTTATCATCAAAGGGAGAGAGAGCCACTTTCCTCAACTTCTCCGAGAAAATCTGGTGGTCATGACTTCGAATGATGTGCCCTGTAGTCATCGTTTGCGTTTGGTTGAACAAACTGTCTCTATACTGCTGATGTTTCATCCGTCTTTGACACGCGCGAGTGATGCCTTTGGCCGTACGTTTTTCTTTCCCACCATATATCATACTATACATTTTCGGCCGAAGTCCAACAAACTCTTCAATGGGAATGCCCGCCGTCTCATCTTTCATTTTCCCAAGCACTTTCTTGTTCACGTTGGAATGCAGGAAATGATCTGGGGGATAGTCACTTGTGTCGAACAAGTCGGCATCTTCCTGCATGTCTTTGTAGATATCGTCCGTTTCTATGTCATAACATAGACTGTCGGTGTCGCTGAACAAGAGTTTGGCGTCGGGATACTTGGTCATGATGTAGTTGTAATGAAAGTGGAACATGAGCACTTTGCTGAGGTCGAGAATGGTGAACCCAACTTGAATGGGTTTATCCAGAAGCAGATCCACTTTGCGTAAATGTACCGCGGTCAAATCTTCGTTGAAAATTCTAAATTTGTGGAAGGACGGTTTGGCCACAAGTTTCTTGAACCGCTTTTCCTGGTGAACAAGTTCCACATTGATGCGTTTTCTTACATTTTACATGGTTTTGCCAAACACCGAGTTGTTCATCAATTTGAAGAAGTCTTTCTCAAACGGGTTCTTAGCCAACTTTCTCTTTTCTGTGTTCAAGGAGATGTATTTTGCCAACCATTTGCTCTGTGCAAACATGATGGCACGATGCACCTTCGTGACTTTCAATCGCAGTGAGACATATTGCTGTAAATTTCTATAATGAAGCACATATTTCTTCTTGTCACACAAGTTGGGAATGAGCTTTTCACTAGGCTTGCTTTTCATGTCTAGATCTTTCCGTAGCTTCTGACTATGTTTTGACAATTCTCCCACTTTCACAAATTTCCGTTCTGGAGCCACTGGGTAGTGATTATGATGATCATGAATTGAATATGGGTATTCCAAATCCACTTCTAAAATGTATCCAATCTCGTCATCTTCATCCACATCCATAAAGTCAATGGATTCTGGCTCGCTCACCCACATAAATCCACTTTCCGGCATGCTTTGCGACATAGCTCAGCCATACAAGTTGTTTGCATCCAGGTACGTCAAGTAGTTGGTTGGTTTCGTGGGATCGTAATCTGCTACGTAGGGGTTATTTGCTTTCGCATACTTGTGTGTGATGACAGATATTCCTCCACGTAGACCTTGTTCAACCATTTGGTACATGTCAATGTCGTTAATCAATTCCAATTTCACCTTTGTCGCTTTCAACATGGCATCCCACGACAGTCCTGGCGCTGTATAGTAGTGAGCAGGATCTAATTCATACGTGTTGAGACATACGTGACGAAAGTTTTCAAACACGTCAGCCAGCAGCAACACATCTGATTTCAGGTACAAGTCATGGTATTCACCAAATGTAGTACAGTGGAATGTCTCCCACACCTTCTGCGCATGCGCATAATCCTCATCGCTAATGTCTTCTTCACTGAGTAGACTGTAAAACTTGTCTTTGGACGGCAGTTGTGTTTCAGCAAACTTGGATGGCTCATCCACGTAATCATAAGGGTACACTCCCTTTCTCAACAGTAAATCTTGTTGGTCACTATCGTGAATGTGTGACGTCATGTTATAAAAATTGTCTTTCCCTTCTGCTGCCAGGTTGGATACCAGCTTCTGTAGAGAAGTACTCATGAACTGAAAGCTGTCTGTAAATTTCAGATTGCTCATGGTGAATGCAATATATTTCTCAACGGTGTTGGGAATGACTGTAATGGTTTCATTTTTGAACTTTCCAATTTCTTCCATGATCAAATGGCTGTCATAGCCTCGTAAATTGTGGAAAAACACAGGAATGATGAAAGAATCTTCAACATCCTGCTGATCTTTTCGAAATCGAAATTGTAAATTGCATTCATTATGTGCAGCTCCGCGGTATTTGCCATTGATATGATCATGATCTCTCACACGATCTGCTCCTAGAGGCTCATGACAAATGTAGCAATCTGTGGCGTTCTTATAATGCTCTTCATCTTCATGAGTCATCACCATTTTCTTTTTCTGCTGTAGACCATGCACAATACGATCACGTTCATATACCATATGGTCTAAAAAGACTTTCACGGCATTATCGCCTCGATACAGGACTGGAGCACGTGTCTCATACTGGCTGACAACCACGTAGGCAAAGCTGTTTGGACGATGATGTTGATACTTGTCTCCTTCATGCTTTTTCGTGAAACATTCAAAGTCTGCATAAATGACAAACGGCGCTCGCTGTTGTTTGGCTACATTCTTGAACTTGATGAAGGGTTCCTTGGGAAATGATAAACGTTGTGCGCCATGCTTGCCACACACTTCACGATGCTTGTCTAACAGATCTTGTCGCATAAACCCATGAAGACAGTTGAAACAATAAAATGCTGCATGCTGATGGTTTGATCGATAAGCCATCAGTCTGCTGAAATTCTTGATGAGGCAGTAATGTCTTGTCTTGTCATTGCTAATCAAAAGCAAGTTGATTTCTCTCGCACTGGTGTTTCGACTGAGTTGTATGGGAACAACGACATCATGTTCATATCCAAACACGTTAATGGACACATCATTCTCCTTTTCAAACTTTGGAATGTCTGTAATCGGTGTGGGAAATGTCATGCCTTCCACCTTCAATTCGTTCTCAAATGCTTTGTATTGATGTACACGCTCTGGGTTTACATTTGTTGAAGGGTGAAGGTGAGCCAATACAGACCATAAGAAGCACTTGTTGTCTTTATTCTGAATGTTTAACACACCTTTTGTACTCTGTACTTTCTTCGGTAGTGGGATAAAACTGCTCGCTTCCAGTGGCGCTGACGTAGCTGTATGCACTTCAATGAATAATATGTTATCCAACACCCAGCCAGAACCTTGTCGCTCATGTTCATCAAACCTGGTAAATAATTCTTTATAGGCTTCTGGCAAGTCCTTCTCAATATCTGTTGGATTGTATGCTGCATATGTCGGACTGCTGATGAAGGCATTATCCACTTGTTCTACCATCACGCCTTCAACATTTGGTGTCATTTTCTTGAAGCGTGCATGTACCACAATGTACCATTTCATGCCACGGTTTAGCGTTTCTAGCAAATGTCTCTTGATTCTATTCTCTTGTTGTCGCATTTCGAGTAGCAAATCTGATCCATCTTCAGGCTCAAACCGTCTTTCCTGTGCGTTTTCACCAAGACTCACTCTTCTCCCTCTCCCTACTTGCACTGTCTTTGGTTCTTTGCATACATGTGTGTCAAACGCATCCATAGATGGAAATATTTTAATGCATTCACAGCAGAGGAACGGATCAGGTCTGATAACACCATCTTGTACCGTCTTTCGTCTCTTGGCTTCAATCTGCTCAACAAGCTCTTCACGAGCACGTTTCAACCTAGCTGGTTTGCATGTATGTGTCACGAACACTTCCAGAGATGGAAATGTCACATCGCATTCATGACAGTAGACTGTTGCCATCGTTGTTGCTGTTGCTGTTGCTAGAACTGAAATGAAGTAAAATTATACGTTTCACTCTTCCTTTTATACCACTTCAATGGTGTGTTAACTCAGCAGAATGTATCACTAGTTGACTAGTTGACATGTTTCACTCATGCTTTTATACTACTTCCATGTAATCAAAATATGGTGTGTAACTTTGTTCAAAAATTGTTCAAAAATGCTGACTCATCAGAATTTTACTTGTGTATATGAATATCTCACTTACAGTTGTACAGCTGTTATACAGCAGAGACATCTAGCGGTGAAGTTAACTGACGGTGAAGTTAAATGGTCTGTCAAATGGTATTCATCCGCGAAGAAGCACTGTAATGGCGGTAAAAATGCATACAGCCAGCTGCGCAAATAGCCTATGACTACTTTATAACAAAACTTTACATAAAACTGAATCAAACAGTGAAATATTCATATAAATCGACCAAGTATAACGAAAGGTATTGTTTTACAAAGTTTCAATTAAGCAAATAACCAAAGTTTGTTTACAAAGTTTGTTTACAAAGTTTGTTTATAAAGTTTGTTTATAAAGTTTGTTTACAAAGTTTGTTTACAAAGTTTGTTTACAAAGTTTGTTTACAAATTTTGTTTATAAAGTTTATTTACAAAGTTTGTTTACAAATTTTATTTATAAAGTTTGTTTATAAAGTTTGTTTACAAAGTTTATTTATAAAGTTTGTTTATAAAGTTTGTTTACGCAGTTTGTTTACAAAGTTTCAATTATGCAAATAACTAAAGTTTGTTTACAAAGTTCACTTTTTATTTATAAAGTTTCAATAAACACTTACCGAAATAGTTGTCACTGGATGCCATCCCTTGATCTGATGTGATCCAATTGTAGTTCTACAACTTGTACTTCCTTGCTCCACTCACCGAAATGACTGTCACTGCTGTATGCTCATCCCTTATATACCCCTCTGATGGAACTGAAGCTGACTTGACAGAATGTTGCTCGCCTAGGGGGGGGGGGGGGTCGGTACATAGTATGTCCTGGGGGGGGGGGGGGTCGGTCGAAAAAATGAAAAATGTTCAGAATCGTCTGAAACGGATAAATATGCAAAAATCACAATTTCGAGGGGGGGGGGGGGGGTCGGTCGAAAAAATGAAAAATGTTCAGAATCGTCTGAAACGGATAAATATGCAAAAATCTCAATTTCGGGGGGGGGGGGGTCGGTCGAAAAAATGAAAAATGTTCAGAATCTTCTGAAACGGATAAATATGCAAAAATCTCAATTTCGAGGGGGGGGGGGGGGTCGGTCGACTCAAAAAATGAAAAATGTTCAGAATCGTCTGAAACGGATAAATATGCAAAAATCACAATTTCGAGGGGGGGGGGGGTCGGTCGACTCAAAAAATGAAAAATGTTCAGAATCGTCTGAAACGGATAAATATGCAAAAATCACAATTTCGAGGGGGGGGGTCGGTCGAAAAAATGAAAAATGTTCAGAATCGTCTGAAACGGATAAATATGCCAAAATCACAATTTCGAGGGGGGGGGGGGTCGGTCGAAAAAATGAAAAATGTTCAGAATCGTCTGAAACGGATAAATATGCAAAAAAAATCTCAATTTCGAGGGGGTGGGGGGGTCGGTCGACCCAAAAATGAAAAATGTTCAGAATCGTCTGAAACGGATAAATATGCAAAAATGTCAATTTCGGGGGGGGGGGGGAAGTCATCAGTTTTTAGTGTTGCCATGGTTACACTGATTGACAGGTGGAGTGCGTTGGCTTCATGATGATTGACTCGGCCAACACTATCAAACAACTTTCGCTCCAGACTTTCGCTCCACACTTTCGCTCCAGACAGTATGACGTCATCATGACGTCATTATAACCTCATGGATGGCCGCGCCTATCCTAACGCTTATCGTCACTTCCGCTCCAGACAACACTTCCGCTCCAGACAACACTTCCGCTCCAGACAACACTTCCGCTCCAGACATGATGACGTCACTTCCAGACATGATGACGTCACTTCCAGACAGTATGACGTCACAAAGTGCAGTAGAACCGGCGTTTTCATACTACTATTTACTAATTCCCGGTATTATAAATTCTGTACTGCTATTTATCAAACAACACAATAGTGATGACCGCAAATTATGGCTGTTGACGTCATTTAATGTAAAAAGATATTTCGGAGCGCTAAAAGATATCACAGTGCATCGAATTAATATCACAACAAACTCCATGTTGGTTCGGTCACGAGATAACAAGGAACCTTTTCAGATTCAGAAGGAATACTCCCAAAAGTAATGTTTAGAATACTAAACCAGAAATTAGAGTTGGTTTACTCGCTGGCTGAGAAACAAGGGTTGGTTTCCCCTCTGACTGAGAAACAACAAGTGACTACGGCACGAGTATGTTTCGCTCCAGGAAACCACATGTACAACAAGTCTGTCAGTTTCAAACGTTATTACAATGAAATATTTAATGTGTGTACAATAAGCCAAATTTCGCAGACTGGAATGATGCGCCTCAGTGACCATATTAGGCCAAGAGCCCATGCATATTGATTATTTAATAAAAAGTACGAAATGAAGAAGGAATCAAACATAGCTGTGGCTCAGTATAAATTCAGAAAATTGTGATAATTGAAAAAAAAATCTCCAGAGAAAACAAGATCGAGATTCCGATCTTGATGCCATCATTTCGCATGTATTAACGAATACCAATCAGATCCTGTTGATATTTTGAGATTTGCACTATCAGGATCCCGATCAGAATAACACTTTGATCATAAACTTAATGCACAACGGTTTGTGCGAAATGTTTGACCGAAACTCGACGCAGGCTTGGGGGGGGGGGGAGTTATGAGGTGGTTTTAATGATAAATTACAGCTTTAGCACAGACTTTTGGCATTAAAGGGTTTTTAGAACTTGCGAATACGCAATACGGACACATAATCGAACAAATGGAAATATTTTGCAGAACATATTTTTGATAGTAGTAGTTGAGAAACGCCGGTTCTGGACCACTTGATGACGTCATACTGTCTGGAAGTGACGTCATACTCTCTGGAAGTGACGTCATACTGTCTGGAAGTGACGTCATAGCGTCTGGACCGGAAGTGCTGTCTGGAGCGGAAGTGACGTCATCATGTCTGGAAGTGACGTCATCATGTCTGGACCGGAAGCGTTAGGATAGGCGCGGCCATCCATGACGTGATAATGACGTCATGATGACGTCATACTGTATGGAGCGAAAGTTGCTTGATAGTTTTGGCCAAGTCAATCATCATGAAGCCAATGAATTCCACCTGTCAATCAGTGTAACCACGGCAACAGACCCTAAAAAGCCATGACCCCCCCCCAGGCGGCAGTCGGGACTGACCCCCCCCCAAGACATACTATGTACGGACCCCCCCTAGCACATACTGTGTACCGACCCCCCCCCCCCCCAGGCGGCAGTCGGGACTGACCCCCCCCCCCCAAGACATACTATGTACGGACCCCCCCCCTAGCACATACTGTGTACCGACCCCCCCCTAAGACATACTATGTACGGACCCCCCCCTAGCACATACTGTGTACCGACCCCCCCTTAAGGACATACTATGGACCGACCCACCCCCCCCCCCCCCCAGGCGAGCAACATTCTGTCAAGTCAGCTGAAACCAAGAGCTGTTTGACGAGGTCTGAGTGGTATATAAGGCATAAACTCCCCACTCACATGAACTGCAGCAATGGTGGTGACCATATCAGTAAGTGGTTATTTGCATAGGTGGTTATAAGCATTATTGTAAACAAAAACTTTCATTATAGTTGGTTGATTTACATGAAAATTTCACTGCTTGATTCAGTTTTATGTAAAGTTTTAACATGATCATAGGCTATTTGCGCAGCTGGCTGTATGCATTTTTACCGCCATTTTAACTTAAAATTGTGATAACTTTCGTTATAGTTGACTGAAAATTTCACCATTACAGTGCTTCTTCGCGGATGAATACCATTTAGCAGACTATTTGACTTCACCGTCAGATGTCTCTGCTGTGCAGCAGTACAACTGTAAGTGAGACATTCATATACACAAGTAAAATTCTGCTGAGTCAGCAATTTTAACATTTTTGAGCAAGTTTGAAAAGTTACACACCATATTTTGATTACATGGAAGTAGCATAAAAGCATGAGTGAAACATGTCAACTAGTCAACTAGTGATACATTCTGCTGAGTCAACAATTTTGAACGAGTATTGAATAAGTTTGAACAAGTTACACACCATATACCATCAAAGTTTTATAAAAGGAAGAGTGACGAGAAAACTTCACAATGTCAACATTACTTCTTCACAGATGTGTAGAGACCATGGATGACGTCTTCAAAGTGAATTATGCTGACTATGTGTTTTCAAAGCTTCCTGCTTTTGAATCGGATTGGATGTTGCAAGTGAAGAACTTACATCAGCATTGGGAAGCTGTTGGAAAGACCATTCCAAGAGATCGTTTCATCCGCTCGTTTCTACGTGAATGTGAAGATCTACATTTACCGTTAACTTATGACATTGATTCAGCATTTATCAACGCGAATACAATTTGGGCAGTGGAGCTCATGTTAGCTGTAGCTGCAAGAATCATTTTACATTATGATGATGATGTTCCATTGAAGACGAATGTATCAGAGCTTGTTCGATTCAACCATGGACGAGTTGAAGTGAACTCAAAACTTTGCAAGTTCTTTGAAAAGAAAGCTGACTCAGCAAACAG
Organism: Protula sp. h YS-2021; assembly: GCA_949752745.1. NCBI lineage: Eukaryota > Metazoa > Annelida > Polychaeta > Sabellida > Serpulidae > Protula > Protula sp. h YS-2021. Next base: position 109,460,782 of record OX457024.1, read on the forward strand.
TTGGGTATAAAAGGGAGTGAACTCAGCAGATTGAAGTCATTTCTCAGCAGACAGTTGGAGGGAGTGGATCATCAGTACATTGTGGCAGCCATGGAGAACAAGACAAGCAGCTTTAAAATTAGTGCTAACTTAACCATTACTGTGGAGCATGGAGAATATGGGCCATTTCTACGCATCACACGTGGAGAGAGATGGTGTGCTTATTCACTATCTTTGTGGAAGATTGTGTGCCAGAGCTTGAAAAATTTACGCGACATTGGCTTCAAACTATACTTAACGCAAACGAAGTGGCTTGAAGTCATTTCATACTTGGATATGCGCTATGTGAGTTTTGTGCGCACGTCACGGTTTGAAGGGAAAGAATACACACATCACATCAACATGAATGATGGTGAATGGGAGACACTGCTTCAGGAGATGGACAACATCAACTCAGCCCTATCGCCATGTGAGGAATGTCATGTCATAACTCCTATCAAGCTGCAAAAGGATGGTCGGATGAAGGTGTCAAAGCTATCCAAGAAAAGGCTGGCTGAAGTTCAGTTGGAGAACATGAACGTACAAAATCAACTTGGACTTACCTGCGACTATTGTGGTGCTTGTGGATATGTGGAGGATTATCATTGCCACTGTCACAAGTATAATTGCAAGATGTGTGAACCAAACAACTTCTGCGGCAAGTGTGGAGTACTTAAAGTCTGTGAAGCAAAGTAAAAGCCCACAAGACACTGAAACAAGATGGACGCATGTTTTAAAAAAGCTTATGTTGACTTGATGATTGCTAAACTTGCTAGCTGTGGCACTCCAGACTATCAACTTTATCATTTGGATGCTTTTTGGGATGTTGTACATCACAGTCTTGATATGATTGAACTGCATTCAAGATTTCTTGGAGAATGTCATAAAATTGGAATAGAAGATTCTGACTTTGACTTTGATTCTGCGCTTTATTCTGCTCGTACTGATGTAGAAGTATATTTCACCGTAGTTGATCATTTGAGAGATTGTTCTAAAGAAGAAGAGGAAACCGAGCAGCCTTGTCAGGTAAGTTATAAAAACCTTTTTAAACATGTTTATGACAACATAGTGAATTGATAATAATGTTTTTCTTACTAGCAAATTTAGTTTTATGTGAGTGGTTTCAACGTAAACAAAGAAAGAATATGATAGAAGAGGCAGCAAATATATTAAAAGATATTTTATTACAGGAAGAAACCGACATGTCAGAATAAAACAGCAGAAGCAAAGTCAAGATGGAGAATCTTGTACTATTCAGCGGTCATAAGGACGTTCTTTCAAACATGTTTCCAACACGACTTGAAAAGTATGGACATGTGTTCAACTCAAGTGAAGCTTTGTATCAATATGAGAAAGCAGTGTTTCATCACCGTCAAGATATTGCTTCAGCCATTGCTTCATGTAGAAATGGATATGAAGCAAAACGTATTGCTAAAGGGATAAAGCCATGTCCTTTATGGCATACAGTGAAGAGAAGCAAAATGCAAGATGTTTTACAAGTCAAACTGGATCAGTGTGTATTGTTTCGCAACAAGTTAAAAGAATATAAAGATAAAACTTTAGTTGAAGCAACGTATGATCATTGGTGGGGAGCTGGTGTGAAACATGTGTCATCTGAATATTATGGGAAAGTTGTTAGAAATGTTGTGTGAGGGTTTTTTCATTTGCTTGCCAACCGTCATGGTGTGCAGACGTGTGGACATGTAAAAGATGGATGTAGAAACATGTTTCAAGAACAAGTTTGTGGACTATATGATAAGTGAACTAGCACGTTTTGGAACTGTTGAACAACAACTGGAACATATCAACATCTATTGGGAACTTGCTCATTCCATGCTGAACTTATCAAACTTGCGTAAGGATTTCATCAAAGAGTCTGGAGCTGAGGAGTTTGATGTGGAAGCAGTGTATGCTCTATTTGATCCAAAACTGTTTGATGAAGTGAGAGAGCGCTGTATGCTGCACTATAATGGCTGACATGACACTGAGACAATATATTGTACAAAAAGCTTATTGTGAAGAAAAGTTATCAGCTGTAAAAAAGTTTGCATATTTAGTCTGTCCTGCTTGTCAACATGAAGAGTGTCAAGAACATACTTGTCATTTTGCATCTGTTTATACATATTGGAATGAAGCTAAATATTACATGCATTTAGATAAAGTGTTAGAGAATGCAAATCAACGTTGTGACAAAATATGGTGTAGATGCTATTACATTGGATGAACTCAGTCATTGGTTAGTGTTCATTGAAGACCAATGGTCTCCAGTTATTCATACCATTGTATCTATACTTGATTTGTAAAAACTTGTTAGTTATAAATATATGTTAGTTATAAATACATGTTAGTTAAGTTACTATGTTAGTTAAGTGATGTTGGTTGAGTTATAAAATAAAAGCTGTTCTGTTCAGACGTGTTTTTTCATTCATCATGTCGACGTGGAAAGACTACTTGACCAATATTTACTTCAAACCTGGACAGCCTGGAGCATTTGCTGGTCCTTACAAACTGTATCACATCTTAAGAAAGCATGATCAACCAGTCACACAGTCACAAGTGAAGAAATGGCCGCAGGATCAAGATGCTTTCAGTTTACTCCAACCTGTAAAATACAGGTTCAAAAGACAACGTGTGATTACACGTGGCATTGATGACATGTGGGATATTGATTTGGCTGATATGGGAAACATAGCTCCCTATAATGATGACATACGCTTTTTACTCATTGTCATTGATGTGTTTTCCAAATATGTCTGGGTACAGCCAATACCTAATAAATCACATACCAGCGTCATACAAGCTTTCCAAAAGATTTTTCATGACACACGACGAAGACCGCGAACTCTAAGGTCTGATAAAGGAACAGAATTTAAAAACAGATGGGTAAAAGCATTTTTGAAGAAAGATGGCATTCATGCTTATACCACAAAGAATGAAACCAAAGCCAACTTTGCTGAAAGAGTCATTCGTACTCTAAAGGGAATGATGTATCGGTATTTTCTACATAATCAAACTTACCATTACTTAGACATTCTTCCAGACTTGGTGTACAATTACAACCATAGACCTCATGGTTCTCTTCCTAATAAATATGCTCCAGCCGAGATTCGTAAAGACAACGAATCAAAAGTGTGGAAGTATATGTATGTCGACAAACTGAAATTGAAACCGAAGAAGAAGAAGTACAAATTTAACATTGGTGATCATGTTCGTATTTCCCACATTAAATACGTGTTTCAACGCGATTATCACATCAAATGGACGCAAGAAGTCTTCATTGTCACACATCGTTGTAAGAAGCAAGGAATACATTTGTATCGTGTGAAAGACTTTTTGGACGAAGATATTGATGGACATTTCTATGAAGAAGAACTGCAGAAAGTGACCAAAGATATTGAATCTATTTATAGAATTGAAAAAGTCTTGAAAACACGTAAAAGACGAGGAGGTGTGAAAGAATTATTTGTCAAGTGGTTAGGTTGGCCAAACAAGTTTAACAGTTGGGTGAAAGAAACAGACATTCAACAATGAAGCATCCATTTACATGTTTAGTCTCTGGACCTACAGGCAGTGGCAAAACGTCTCTGGTGAAGGAAATTCTAGAACAAAAGTTGATTCAACCCTCTCCAAAAAGCATTTTATGGCTTTATGCAGCAGATCAGCCTTTGTACAAGGGAATGAAAGGCGTGGAATTTTACCAAGGCATTCCAGATGACATTGAAGAGCGTTTTAACCCGAAGAAACCAAACTTACTTATCATTGATGACTTAATGACGAAATGTCATAGTGATGAGCGTATGACACGTCTCTTTAGTGTTGGCAGCAGTCATCAAAATCTAAGCATTATCTTTATTGTGCATAATTTATTCCATCATGGGAAAGAGATGCGAAATATTAGTTTCAATACACATTATATCATTCTGTTTAAAAATCCTAGAGACAGTCAACAAATTAGTACATTGGCGCGGCAAATGTATCCTAGAAGATCTCAATTTCTCATAGAAGCCTATCAAGATGCTACCAGCAAACCTCATGGTTATTTATTCATTGATTTAAAACCGAAGACAAATGATCAACTACGTATTCGTACAGGCATTTTACCAAAAGATACACATTATGTATATATTGATAAAGCAGTGTATGAACAAGAACCAACTCATTTGACCATTCGCAGTCAAGATGTCTAAACGTATTCGAGCGAACCAGCCGTTTCTTCATTTGCTTGCACGCAGTGGGCCTAAACGACGTAAATCCTTGCTACAGCAAGCTACAAAGGAGGAATTAACAAGCTTGTTTGAAATTTGTTTGAATATATTGCAAGGACATTTACCCTTAAGCTCAAAACGGTTTAAGGAATTTAAACGTGAACGTCATACGCTTCGTACTCTAGCAGATAAGAAGATATCCCTTCGACGAAAACAGAAGTTGATTAATCAGAAAGGAGGATTCATTGGAGCTATTGCTAGATTGGCATTACCTTTGTTAGCCAAACTGCTGTTAAAATGAAACATACGATAAAAATGGTCCTCATTCCTGAATATGAATATAAACTGTTATTAGAAAAGAAGGGAAAAGATGGTGAAATCAAAACGAAAGTGAATACACTTTTACGTGGGAAACGAACACGTGAAAAGGCTATAGAAATATCTCAACTTCTTGGTCGTCATTTACGAACAAGTCAGTCTAGGCAGCAAAAGCCCTCATCATCATCACCCGAAAAGCCAGAAAAGTTATTTTTAAGTCATTTTCAACCTATCTATCATGGAAAAGTAACACAACTTTTAGCAGAACTGAAGAAATATGGTACGACATGGACAGAGAAGAATGAACTTGTGTTGAAAACGGGCGATATTATAGCAAATTCCAACCCGGTTGATTTGATGAAAGAAGCATTGGTGGCGACAAGAAGAAATGAACGAGCCATACCACCATATGGCTGGCATCCATTTATCCAGGAAATTGTTGATGCTAATATTCCAAAAACAATGTTTAGTAAAAAGACCACTCGTGACGACATTACAACAGAAATGAAACAACGTCAACAAAGACAGTTTCCTGAAGGATGGGAAAATTTTTAACATGGCTGAAAGAGCTATGTTGTTGTCAAGACACAACTATTCCTGTAAAAATAAGATGTACAATTGCTTGTTGTGAAGGAGAAGTCATAGATCATCATGATGTGAAAGACCATTTGCATACTTGGTTGAATGGCGCGCGCTATCGTGAAGTATATAGACAACGTCAACGCACCTATACCATTTAGTTCCCATCATGGAGTCGAATAGTTTTTACATTATTTTGCCTAGCAATGCGAGTATGAACTATTATCCCAACAACAAGGCTTCGAATTATCAAATTCGTATGCCTCGAACCATTTATCTGAACGGAAAATATGAAGTGGCTTTAGCTGAAATTCAATATCCACATACATGGACAACGATTAGACATGGCATGGACTATTCTATTCAGTTTCGACAACAACCACTGACAGAGACACTTGAGACTATTAATATTCCTTATGGCTACTATAGATCCATACAAGAGATATGCCAGGCAGTGAATGAAGAAGCGACTAAATCTATGAAAGATGACCTTAAAGAAGCTATTCGGATAAAGTATGATAAGATTAGACGGCGCGTGTTTCTATTTCTAAATTATGGCTTTGAAGTGTCCTTTTCCGCTGGATTGGCTGAGATTTTAGGATTTATCCCAGATCAATGGTATACTTAAACATGTACAGCTGACCATAAAGCGGATGTGAAACAGGGATTTTATACACTTTATGTGTATTGTAGCATTTGTGAACCACAAGTTGTTGGTGATTATTATGTTCCCTTACTACGTTCTGTTGGCATACAAGGCCATGATGGAGATATTATCATGAAAACGTATGGCGAACCGCATTATGTTCCTGTAAACACGTCCAAATTTGACATGATAGAGATGAATATAAAGGACGACACAGGTCACAATGTTCCATTTCAAACTGGAAAGGTGATCTGTAAACTTCATTTTCGACCAAAAGCAATATGAAAGCTTATACACACGATCCGTCTGCATATCGCAACCATTTTCTTCGTCAAGTGGGCGGGGAATTACCAGGGTTTAAAGGAGCGCGAATCCAATATGGCGATGGTATTGGTTCCATACTGGGATCATTGGCTCGCAAAGCTATTCCACTACTTAAGGCTGGGGCTAAGATCGTTGCGCCACATCTTAAGAAGGCTGCAAAGAATGTCGCGAAAGATGTGACGGGCCGAGTAGCAGAACGTGTGTTTGGTGAACAAAAGCGCGTGCAACCGACGAAACGTGCCAGAAGACGAAAAACAGCCAGACGGATAACATCAAAATATCGCAAAGATATCTTTTGAAATCATGTCTCTCATTCATAATCATTCGTGTGAATGTAGTCTTTCTCCATTGGAATGGTTTCACGTACCACCGACGCAAACTGCTGTAGAGAAAAGTTATAATGTTGACTATCAACAACTTACAAGTATTAGAGAAGGCGCTCCAATAGAATTCTACATTCCTGCGAGTACAGAAGAATATCTGGATTTAAAGAACAGCAAACTTCATATTGTATGTCGCATTCTAAAGGCCGATGGATCAGCGTGTGGCGCAGATGATAATGTCTCTTGCATCAATGATGTGTTTAATGGGTTATGGTCTAATATTGAATTGTTTCTGAATGATCGTTTGGTTTCGCATAGCAACAATACTCATGGTTATACCAGCATTATCTCTCATCTCATCCATGATTCGGAAGAAAGTCTGCATTCTGAGCGCTCTATGCGTCTCATGTACAAGGATACTGCTGGGTCAATGAATAGTCATGAGGTGAAAAGACCTAATCATGAACGATATGTATCCGGGTTTCATGTCAATGCTGACGGTGGTGACTTGGGTGAGCAAAGCAATAATGGCTTACATCATCGTTATTTGCATACACGTCTTAGCCGTGATGTTATGCTTACTGGTGGTTTAAGGATAGATTTGTTTGAGCAGGATCGTTATCTTCCGAATGGCATCAGTTTGAAATTACGTTTCCATAGACAAAAAGATGACTATGTATTGATGGCTGCAGATAATACCTATAAGGTAGAAGTGAAAGAGGCATTTTTAACCATTCGCAAAGTGAGGGTGAGTCCAGGTATTCAGTTAGGACATACAGATGCATTGATGAAAAGTCCTGCCAAGATCATCATCACTAGAAAAGAATGTAAAGTCTTAGCTATTCCAGCAGGATTTCAGTCTTTTGTGAAAGATAACATCTTTTTGGGTCAATTACCAAATCGTATTGTCATTGGTCTGGTTCATAATGAAGCTTTTGGTGGATCAGTATTGAGGAATCCATATGATTTCAAACATTTTGATCTGGACTATATGCAACTGTACACGGATGGTGAACCAGTTCTATCCAAACCTCTCAAGCTTGACATTACACAGAACAAATACCTGGACGCTTTTGAAACGCTTTACAAATCGTTTGATCGATTGAATGGTGAGAAAAGTTCCATTATAAAACGGGAAGATTGGCCTAGAGGTTATGCTTTATTTTCGTTTGACTTAACACCGGATTATGATGGCGATGATCATTTTCCCCTGATCAAGCATGGGAATTTGCGGCTAGAAATGAACTTTGCTACGGCTTTGCAACATACCATCAATGTCATTGTCTATGCTGAATTTGACAACATTATTGAAATAAGTGCAAATCGCAGCATCCAATTCGACTACCAGTCATGAACACGAAGCAGATTGATGCCATATTGAGTCATGATGTCATGACTAAAGACTTGTTTCAAGGCGTGTTTGCCATGGACCAGTTACCATCTTTACAACGCGGCGCCTATGTGATCAACACAGATGATCAAGATGAACCAGGAGAACATTGGGTGGCAGTGTATTATGATAAAGACCCTGCAGAATATTTTGACTCTTATGGACTGTTACCTCTCGATGATCGTTTAGACATATTTTTAAGAAATGACTATATGTATAATTCTATACCATTGCAAACGCCAATATCATCGTCATGTGGTTTTTATTGTGTATATTATATATTACATAGAGCTCGAGGTCAGAGTATGTTTGATATTGTGAATATATTAAAAAGAAAGGATGGTGATTTTATTGTAAAGGATTTTGTATATAGACATTATAAACCATTGTTTTATTAATGTTGTTGTTGTTATATTAGTTAAGTTGTAGTTAAGTTGTTGTTGTTATATTAGTTCAGTTGTTGTTGTTGTTAAATAAAACAAACCAAGTTTCAAACAACTGTCTTGTTTATTGTGTTCTATTTACAAATTCTTAACTACAAACACTATTTACAAAGTTTACAAACACTATTTACAAAATCTTAACTACAAACGCTATTTACACTATTTACAAATTCTTAACTACAAATTCTATTTACACTATTTACAAACTTTTATTTACACTATTTACAAACTTTTATTTACAAATTCTATTTACAAAGTTTGCAAAGCCTATTTACAAACTCTTAACTACAAAGTCTATTTACACTATTTACAAACTTTTTATTTACAAATTCTATTTACACTATTTACAAACTTTTTATTTACAAACACATTCATTTTTCAATACATTCATCAATGAATACCATTCATTAGAATCTAAATTGATATAGGTATCATAGACATTACATCCATGTTTGTAAATGCTATGAAAGCTCACATAACACACATCACCAAACTTTATCACTTTAACAGTTTCATGTTCAGACAGTTTCAGTTCATATCCTTCTTCTAAGTCAATGTCCATCACACGCATAGGTTGTGTCAGCTCAATGGATTTGGTGCCCCGCATAAGCCATATTTCTGTTTCTTTGAATTCAAGCGTTAGGTTCTTTCCAATCCAATGCTTGTAACAGAGCGTACCATTCCACTGTGTTGAGGGTGATGTAATCATAGTTTTCTGTAAGCTCGTCATATTGGCGAAATTGTACAAACACGTCTAAGCAGTTCTCAGTCACACGCACTTCTAATTCATTTGAGACTGTCAGGAGAAAGCCAGGTATCCTGAACTTCTCTAGATGGTCTTTCAACACGGATTGGTCATCAAGTGATAGGACGAGATACTGTCCAAAATGTCTCAGCACAATGTCACCATATTCGTTTCTCAGATATGAGAATCCATGCGCAATTGGTTTATATTCCGATAAAAAGTCTTCCATCTCGTTCAACAGTCAGATGAACTATGAGCTGTCTCCTTGTCTGCAAAGACGTTTTTATGCTCGCAAGATGGTGAAGAGTGGATGTTGTATCGCTTCTAGGAATCGTAAGACTGCGCGCCAGTTCTTGATATCAAAGAGGATCAAATCTGTATATGGTGTATTTGGCACAACTCCCTTATAATCCTTTGGATAATCCTGTAAAAGATTTCTACAGATTTCTACACGTATGTTAGAATCATATTCAGCTACCGCCACTTCCACTTTATTTTCAAGTCTACGTTTAAACCCAGGTTCAAGTGGTATGAGGTGTCTTTCCACACTTCAGGTTTAAACCGATGATAACTTGTCTTAGAATCTAGTATCACTTCATTCCTCTCATTTACAGTAAGGTAAACACCACCGTTCAGCATGAGTGCATTCATGATTGTTACCTTGTTATGAGCCACCTTCTTGTCTACGAAGCCTTTTATCCACTTCTTTCACCTGCTTCTTCAGCATTTTCCATTCAGGTATTGTCAGCAAAATTCCCTTTTTCGTTGGACGGTTTTTTCCAGTCCCCTCATCTCTCAGGTATTTGCGAATGTTTACCACACCTTCATTACTTTGTTTCATAATCTTGATATACTTTCCATTGCCTAGAGAAAGCATTCCATCCCACGACTGTGGTGTTGGTACCGTCGTCTCCACTTTTAATTTCTTGATGATAGTATCAGAATGTTTCACATTCATGTCTTTCACTGTATCAGCAAGAGTATCCATATCCGTAGTTGCAGATCTTTTCCGATTCATGTTGACGCTTCAGTGTTCACACCTCAACTAACTCTAAAGTTGAAGTGTCTCCCCCTTATATACTGTAATGCCCGTGCGCCAAAGTGGAATAGCCATCACTCATCACATATTGCTTGTCATCAAAGGGAGAGAGAGCCACTTTCCTCAACTTCTCCGAGAAGATCTGGTGGTCATGACTTCGAATGATGTGCCCTGTGGTTATCGTTTGCGTTTGGTTGAACAAACTGTCTCTATACTGCTGATGTTTCATACGTCTTTGACACGCGCGAGTGATGCCTTTAGCCGTACGTTTTTCTTTCCCACCATACATCATACTGTACATTTTCGGCCGAAGTCCAACAAACTCTTCAATGGGAATGCCCGCCGTCTCATCTTTCATTTTCCCAAGCACTTTCTTGTTCACGTTGGAATGCAGGAAATGATCTGGGGGATAGTCACTTGTGTCGAACAAGTCGGCATCTTCCTGCATGTCTTTGTAGATATCTTCCGTTTCTATGTCATAACATAGACTGTCGGTGTCGCTGAACAACAGCTTGGCGTTGGGATACTTGGTCATGATGTAGTTGTAATGAAAGTGGAACATGAGCACTTTGCTGAGGTCAAGAATGGTGAAGCCAACTTGAATGGGTTTATCCAGAAGCAGATCCACTTTGCGCAAATGTACCGCGGTCAAATCTTCGTTGAAAATTCTAAATTTGTGGAAGGAAGGTTTGGCCACAAGTTTCTTGAACCGCTTTTCCTGGTGAACAACTTCCACATTCATGCGCTTTCTCACATTTTCCATGGTTTTGCCAAACACAGAGTTGTTCATCAATTTGAAAAAGTCTTTCTCAAACGGGTTTTTAGCCAACTTTCTCTTTTCCGTGTTCAAGGAGATGTATTTTGCCAACCATTTGCTCTGTGCAAACATGATGGCACGATGCACCTTCGTGACTTTCAATCCCAGTGAGACATATTGCTGTAAATTTCTATAATGAAGTACATATTTCTTCTTGTCGCATAAGTTGGGAATGAGCTTTTCACTAGGTTTTCCTTTCAGGTTTAGATCTTTCCGTAGCTTCTGACTATGTTCTGACAATTCTCCCACTTTCACACATTTCCGTTCTGGAGCCACTGGATAGTGATTATGATGATCATGGATTGCATATGGGTATTCCAAATCCACTTCTAAAATGTATCCAATCTCGTCATCTTCATCCACATCCATAAAGTCAATGGATTCTGGCTCGCTCACCCACATAAATCCACTTTCCGGCATGCTTTGTGACATGGCCCAGCCATATAAGTTGTTTGCATCCAGGTACGTCAAGTAGTTGGTCGGTTTCGTGGGATCGTAATCTGCTACGTAGGGGTTATTTGCTTTCGCATACTTGTGTGTGATGACAGATATTCCTCCACGTAGACCTTGTTCAACCATTTGGTACATGTCAATGTCGTTGATCAATTCCAATTTCACCTTTGTCGCTTTCAACATGGCATCCCACGACAGTCCTGGCGCTGTATAGTAGTGAGCAGGATCCAATTCATACGTGTTGAGACATACGTGACGAAAGTTTTCAAACACGTCAGCCAGCAGCAACACATCTGATTTCAGGTACAAGTCATGGTATTCACCAAATGTAGTACAGTGGAATGTCTCCCACACCTTCTGCGCATGCGCATAATCCTCATCGCTAATGTCTTCTTCACTGAGCAGACTGTAAAACTTGTCCTTGGACGGCAGTTGTGTTTCAGGAAACTTGGATGGTTCATCCACGTAATCATAAGGGTACACTCCCTTTCTCAACAGTAACTCTTGTTGGTCGCTATCGTGAATGTGTGACGTCATGTTATAAAAGTTGTCTTTCCCTTCTGCCGCTAGGTTGGATACTAACTTCTGTAGAGAAGTACTCATGAACTGATAACTGTCTGTAAATTTCAGATTGCTCATGGTGAATGCAATATATTTCTCAACGGTGTTGGGAATGACTGTAATCGTCTCATTTTTGAACTTTCCAATTTCTTCCATAATCAAATGGCTGTCATAGCCTCGTAAATTGTGAAAAAACACAGGAATGATGAAAGAATCTTCAACATCCTGCTTATCCTTTCGAAATGGGAATTGCAAATTGCATTGACTATGTGCAGCTCCGCGGTATTTGCCATTGATATGGTCATGATCTCTCACATGATCTGCTCCTAGAGGCTCATGACAAATGTAGCAATCTGTGGCGTTCTTATAATGCTCTTCATCTTCATGAGTCATCACCATTTTCTTTTTCTGTTGTAAACCATGCACAATACGATCACGCTCATTCACCATATGGTCTAAAAAGACTTTCACAGCATTGTCTCCTCGATACACGACTGGAGCACGTGTATCATACTGGCTGACAACCACATAGGCAAAGCTGTTTGGACGATGATGTTGATACTTGTCTCCTTCATGCTTTTTCGTGAAACATTCAAAGTCTGCATAAATGACAAACGGCGCTCGCTGTTGTTTGGCTACATTCTTGAACTTAATGAAAGGTTCCTTGGGGAATGATAAACGTTGTGCGCCATGCTTGCCACACACTTCACGATGCTTGTCTAACAGATCTTGTCGCATAAACCCATGAAGACAGTTGAAACAATAAAATGCTACATGCTGATGGTTTGATCGATAAGCCATCAGTCTGCTGAAATTCTTGATGAGGCAGTAATGTCTTGTCTTGTCATTGCTAATCAAAAGTAAGTTGATTTCTCTGGCGCTGGTGTTTTGACTTAGTTGTATCGGAACAACTACATCATGTTCATATCCAAACACGTTAATGGACACATCATTCTCCTTTTCAAACTTTGGAATGTCTGTAATCGGTGTGGGAAATGTCATGCCTTCCACCTTCAATTCGATCTCAAATGGTGTGTAATGACTCACGCGATGTGAGTTGTTCTCATGAGGGTGAAGGTGAGCCAATACAGACCATAAGAAGCACTTGTTGTCTTTATTCTGAATGTTTAACACAGCCTTTGTAGTCTTTACTTTCTTCGGTAGTGGGATAAAACTGCTCGCTTCCAGTGGCGCTGACGTCGCTGTATGCACTTCAATGAATAATATGTTATCCAACACCCAGCCAGAACCTTGTCGCTCATGTTCATCAAACCTGGTAAATAATTCTTTATAGGCTTCTGGCAAGTCCTTCTCAATATCTGTTGGATTGTATGCTGCATATGTTGGACTACTGATGAAGGCATTATCCACCTGTTCTACCATCACGCCTTCAACATTTGGTGTCATTTTCTTGAAGCGTGCATGTACCACAATGTACCATTTCATGCCACGGTTTAACGTTTCTAGCAAATGTCTCTTGATTCGATTCTCTTGTTGTCGCATTTCAAGTAGCAAATCTGATCCATCTTCAGGCTCAAACCGTCTTTCCTGTGCGTTTTCACCAAGATTCACTCTTCTGCCTCTGCCTACTTGTCCTGTCTCTTTCTTTCTTTGTTCTTCATGAGACGCATTTTCCATCTCATCACATGCATGTGTCTCAAATGCATCCAAAGATGAAAATATCTTGGCGCATTTACAGCAGAGGACTGGATCAGGTCCTTCAACACCATCTTGTACGGTTTTTCGTCTCTTGGCTTCAATCTGCTCAACAAGCTCTTCATGAGCACGTTTCAACCTAGCTGGTTTGCATGTATGTGTCACGAACAATTCCAGAGATGGAAATGTCACATCGCAATCATGACAGTAGACTGTTGCCATCATTGTTGTTCTTTTGCTGTTGCTAGAACTGAAATGAAGTAGAATATACGTTTCACTCTTCCTTTTATACCACTTCAATGGTGTGTTAACTCAGCAGAATGTTTCACTAGTTGACTAGTTGACATGTTTCACTCATGCTTTTATGCTACTTCCATGTAATCAAAATATGGTGTGTAACTTTTCAAAAATTGTTAAAATTGCTGACTCAGCAGAATTTTACTTGTGTATATGAATGTATCACTTACAGTTGTACTGCTGCACAGCAGAGACATCTAACGGTGAAGTCAAATGGTCTGCCAAATGGTATTCATCCGCCAAATGGTATTCATCCGCCAACTAGACCTGAAATGTGATAAAATGTATTCTCTCTCACACACACACACACAGACAGACATGTTTTGCTTCATTTCATAATATAGGATGGCCCTTAAAAGGGCCCGAAATATTTTAGTATATCAGCAAGTTGGATTCCTGCAGCGGCATTTGTACTTGTAGTACTCCTGCATCGTAAATGGTCTTCCCGCGCACTTGAACGGATGGCTGTCGCAATAGCTCTTCAGCTTCAGAGTCATACCACACCACCAGCAGACATTACATATTGGTCCTGGCCATCGCTTGACATGTCCACTTCTGAATCCTCATTATCGCTTGACATGTCCAATTCTGAATCCTCATCATCATCACTCACTTCGTTTTCCTCATAATCTGCTAGATGCGCTTTTAACTTTGCACTTAGTTGTGAGTTGTCACCATTGACAAGTCTATTCGCAACCCAGAACGGGTAGTCAGGCCCCTCAGGATCTGGAATTTCTTGCTGCACTGCAGCGACATCTGATGGTGCATTTAACACTTCCTCCTGAGGCATTGCTTGTTGCACTGTAGCGACATCTGGCGGAGCAACTAACGCTTCCTTCAAAGCTGTTTCAGCGTCTTCAAAGAACGCATCCATCTCTTCCAACGATAATAATGTATCATCAAAAGTAACTGTTTCAAAGTCATCCATGTCTATGTTGATAGCTGGTGTGTCTGACGATGCCTAAGCCTCGAGACACTACACTTATATACGATTTTATCATGCTGAATCAACGATTTCATCATGCTGATTCAGCACAATTTTTTTTTGCTCTCCTGGGGGGGGGGGGGGGTCGGTACACAGTATGTGCTGGGGGGGGGGGGGGTCCGTACGTAGTATGTCTTAGGGGGGGTCGGTACACAGTATGTGCTAGGGAGGGGGTGTCGGTACACAGTATGTGCTAGGGGGGGTCATGGCATTTTAGGGTCTGTTGCCATGGTTACACTGATTGACAGGTGGAGTTCATTGGCTTCATGATGATTGACTCGGCCAAAACTATCAAGCAACTTTCGCTCCAGACAGTATGACGTCATCATGACGTCATTATCACGTCATGGATGGCCGCGCCTATCCTAACGCTTCCTTACCATGACGTCACTTCCGCTCCAGACATCGCTTCCGGTCCAGACATGATGACGTCACTTCCAGACATGATGACGTCACTTCCGCTCCAGACAGCACTTCCGCTCCAGACGCTATGACGTCACTTCCAGACATGATGACGTCACTTCCGGTCCAGACGTCACTTCCGGTCCAGACGCTATGACGTCACTTCCAGACAGTATGACGTCACTTCCAGAAAGTATGACGTCACTTCCAGACAGTATGACGTCATCAAGTGGTCCAGAACCGGCGTTTCTCAACTACTAATAGTGATGGTTCCCATTGGTTTTGACATCGAACTGATTAGTATACTCGTGAATTCTGTACCTTACACCTCCATACCCTTTCTTAGTATGTGTTACTGTTTATGACCAGAACGTATAATTTCTGCTTTTATCAGCACTCTCTTGCCTTAACAAATAAACAAAAACATAAACATTGTCACGCTTTGGGACCAGAAAATGGCGATTACAATTTTTAGAAAAATCAAGAATTTCATCTTTTTCAAAGTTTTTATGTTCCCTGATTGTAAAAGAAATCAGCCATGTCACTTATATTTAAGCGCGTTGGTTGTCAAACAGTACCCAAATAAATAACTGTCCTGCAAGGATGCAGGGCTCAGTCCTTACATAAACTGAAAATTGAGGACATAAATGTTTCGAATGATGAGCTTAGGAACAGTAGAAACGCAGTCATAGCACCCGGAGTGAAGAAAATACCCACTAATGTTTAAAATCAAGTACATTTATTTCTTAGATGTTTTTTTTTCAAATGTCAACATAGAAGAAAGTGAAAATCAAATAAACTATTCTGAAAAAATACAGAATGTTGTCAATTTCTCCGTCAGGAAAACTCAAGGACAGAATTCTAATCAAACGTCATATAGGTAAATATTCGTTTAATTTTTAAATTCTGTACAAGAGTTTTCCGTATTTCGGGAGAAAGGAAAACATGAGACTTCAACCCAAAATGTTGTTGGTATATATGAAAAAAATCAAACTAATTCTTTCCTTCAAAACTTTTTATTGTGCTTCTGCTATGACAACCGAACAATACTGATCTTAAATATTCCAAAGCACAATAAATGCGCAAGTAACAAATGCATTCAAACACTATAGAGACCATTTTACCAAATTTAAATGTCTATGCTGTCCAACATCAACTTCACACATGCACATAGTCATTCTTAGCCACCTCGAAATAGTTTCCTTAGAGACTCGCGTATGTGGCTCCATGTACAAAATAAGTAATTGACTAGATAAACCTCACTTCGTTCTACTTGAATAGTGCTAAAGCTACGAAACACC
Organism: Protula sp. h YS-2021; assembly: GCA_949752745.1. Lineage (NCBI taxonomy): Eukaryota > Metazoa > Annelida > Polychaeta > Sabellida > Serpulidae > Protula > Protula sp. h YS-2021. The sequence continues at coordinate 109,477,284 of OX457024.1, forward strand.
TCATAACTTATTATTCTCGCTAAATTCGTGCAAAACCAAAGGCCCAAGATGATATCTCGTATTTACTGCTTCAGAAGTCTAGTCCACTGAATCTGAAGCTCATCATTCGAAATATTTATGTCCTCAATTTTCAGTTTATGTAAGGACTGAGCCCTCTGAAAGGATACGTGGCAAGCAATAACAACAGTTTTGATGTCAATACCTTAAGAGTTAAAGTGTCAGCAGGATCATAGCATTCCAGTTTAGCTGAGTCAAAAGGATTGTCACCTTTCTGCTGCAAAAACATTTTTCATTTACTTAAGTACGTTATGTACTGTTTTTTAGTATTAGGCCTCCAGGAATCACAAATCATATCTGTTACTCATGGAGATAAGTCCCGTCCTGCAATGCTTCTATACAGCAAACTATTAGGCCGCGTTTGATTGGTTGTCCTTGTCCCATTGGATTTGTCAGCAAGAACTTGCTCACTGGAATATAATATGCTCTGTCAATCGCCATTTGTGATAATCTGGAATGCCAGAAGCTAGTGGGCCAATCAGGTGCCACTATGACAATTTTTTCTGTATTTACAGTAAGGGACCTACTAAGCTTATCAGCTTTTCCGTTCATTTTCCATGGAATATACGTTGCTACCAACCAACAATTCTTCTCCTTAGCCCAACTCCAAATCCTTCTCGTAATGTTGAAACAAGATTGCATCCACCCCATGTTGTTTATGTATGATACTGTGACAGAATTGTTTGAAGAAATCTTAATGATCTTATTTTCAACATTTTTACAATTGTTTTGTAGCGTAAAAAACACTGCACATAATTTTTGATTTATATGCATTGATCTCTCCTCATGTGTCCATTGACCTTTGATAGCATTAGTTTGGGACCAACCTTCCAACCATGGTTTGACGCATAACAGGTTGTTTAAAAAAATTGGGTGTTTTTTTCTTCAACTTTAACAAATTCGAAGTCTAGATTTTCATGCCACCAGATTAAGTCTCTTACAGCTTACTGGATAGAACAATTGTTTTCTTAAAATTTCCATGATGCTTTCCAAGCCTTTGTTTTTGTCTATATCCAACTGCCTGTAGCGCAACTTCCCAAAAGTAACCCCTGGAAAAGTGGCCACCAATTTACCTATAAGCTTTGCCAGTTTTTCAAGAGAAATTGTACCAGATTGCAAAACATCTTCAATAAAGGATTTTAGCTCCACAATTTTTTCATTCGTGAGCTTTACAGGCATTTCCCTTGTTTTCAAAATAAAGCCAAGATAAACTATTATTTGCGATAGAATCAGCACTGACTTTTCCCTGTTAACAAAGCCTGCTGCAAGGCTTATTTTTGCTGTGTAAATGACATTTTCAAAACATTTTGTCATTGTAACCTCACTGGAGAAATTGTCGATGTAGTTAGTTAAAGTGTATCCTCTTTTCCTCAATGCTCTGATCAACACCTTAGTTAGTTTTGTGTAATCCCTTGGCTCATTAGACAACCCATTGACAAATATTGATATTTAACACCATCCCAGTTGAAACGCAAATATTTTTGATCAGTTTCTCTAATTCGAATTGAGGAATAAGCATCCTTAAAATCAACGCTTGCCATTAAGGCGTCTTTCTGCATAAGCTGAATTGCTGAATTCAGTGTGTGCATTTTAAAATGTTTCTTTCCTACACCTTTGTTGAATTCTTTTAAATTTAGAATAATTCGCACACCTTCCGAGTTTTTGAGTCTACAGAAAATAGGGCAAATAATTTCATTCTGGTTTTGGTCATTTCCAACAGGAACAATAACTTTCTTATTGGACATTTTTTGAATTTTTGTTGATATTTTTCCCGCTCGTCCTTATTGAAATATATTTGTTGTGGAAAAAGTTTTGGTACACATCCATCAGAAGGAATTTCAAGCTCTTTTACAGATTTCAAAATCCATTCATCATAAGTAATGGAATTCCAAAACATTTGGAAATGCCTTAATCTGTCACTCCGAAAAGAGGCTACACATCGTTCGTTCTCTTGAAAATTTGATCTAACTCTGCCAAAAATGTAGGAAATTTTTATCTGTGGCTATCTTCTGTAGCTATATCTATATTTTGGATGCGTGGTGCTGCTTCATCTTAGGTTTTTTTCTTGGGGTTTTTCTTTTGATATTGATTCTTTCTCGACGGTGAGGCTTAAAAATGTTTTTTTGTTTTTGTTGAAGGGTTCATTTGATTAAATCTTGACCGTAGAAATTAAACCGGTCACTTTTGTTGGATGATGATGCCCTCGGAATCAATCTAACCATGTTCGACATTTCGTCTGCTTCTTTAAAAGCTTTGTTAAAGTCATCACCAAAAAGATTCTTCGTGTAACATTTCTGCGAACACAGCAACCCAAACTTGGGGTGAAGGTGATTTTTAACGGCATTTTCCTAGCAACTGAGAGATCAGAGCTTGATTTGTAAGCAACTTAGTTGCTGCCGAGCTGTGCTGAGGTAGAACCTTTGCCAACTCACCAGGGAGTTTATCTTGATTCTCAACTAAGACGTCAATAAACTTGAAATTAGCAGCCGAAGCTGGATGATGGTGAAGGTGATTTTTAACGGCATTTTCCTAGCAACTGAGAGATCAGAGCTTGATTTGTAAGCAACTTAGTTGCTGCCGAGCTGTGCTGAGGTAGAACCTTTGCCAACTCACCAGGGAGTTTATCTTGATTCTCAACTAAGACGTCAATAAACTTGAAATTAGCAGCCGAAGCACATACAATGTTATGTTGCACAGCTTTGAGAACAAAATCACGCGTTTATACAGCTTCGTGCAATGTACGAAAGATTTCAGCGTTCATACTTTTGGGTGAGAGGTGTTTTGTATTTTCGGGTTCTAAATATATTTTCTGTAATGATTTGATAAAATTAGAATCGATGTCTTTGCCATATCATTCATTAGTCAACTTGAGTGAAGTGGCTCCTACTGGGGGCCCCTTCTGCTCACCAGCAACACCTTCACATATTATTTTCTCAATGTCTGAAAAAGTTTCTTTAGGTCCTCTGCTTGCTTTGAAGCTTTTTCGTCATCAATGAGGTTATTGTTCACATCCGCGGGAGTCATTTGCGAGACAGAATCATCTTCGCAGTGCTTCATTAAGCTACTTATTTCCGACCCAGGGAAAGCATAGGCTGCGCTCATAGCCCTGCCTTTTCTTTTAACTTTTCCCTTAACTCCCTTAGTTCATTTTCTTTGCTTGAATTCCATGAACCTTCCCCACAAGGACAAGTTGACTGATTATCACCCGTGTGAGATGAGCACTTAGTTGTATTATCTGAGGAGTGGTCAGAAACTCTCCATTTTTTGTGCTTAGAGACGACTGTTTGAACGTCAATGAGAGAACTCGTCGGTGAACGGGCTCGTTCTTTCTGCGACACAGATGTAACAGCCGCATTTACCTCCGCCCTTGATGTGCCAGCCCCTTTGGGTTTGCTTACACGAGAAAGCTCCTTGCGATGCCCCTTTGAAATTGAAAGTGAGTGGGGTGATTTTGAGGCCCTGATTTTGAGGCCCGAGCGATGTCGCGACCCTTTATAAGAATGGGAACGGTGAGATGATTTGTGTTTGCTTGATTTAGACATCTGTGCAAAATAAGAGGACCTGTGTCTTTCATGAAATTTGTCCGATCCCATGTTAACAATATAGATATGAACTGACAGGAGAATGAAAACCAGTGGTCACCACTGAAACACACCAAAACTGCCGTAAAATCAATCCCAAAGGAGTAGACACTACCGGCAAAGTACTGCTTTAAATTGGATTCGAAGAACTACCCAAATTAAAAGGTGGACACCACCCAAAGCCCGTAACAAGGGTAGACACTACCCGGGAGAAAATATAAAATGTTACAAAATATTCTTGATAATATTCATGACTTACATGTTATACTACAATCGTACGATCCACAAGATCCGTGTGCATATTAAATGATTTAATGGAAGCACATTTATGTCTTTACCAAACGCCGGAAGTAAATTTCGGTAATGTCGCTATGTAAGTAAATCGAGGCTCTCTCATGTTTTCCTTTCTCCCAAAAACTCTTGGACAGAATCCATTTGAGGAGATAAGAGAGATAAGAGGTAAGAGCACATGATTTGACTGAGGACAAAGAGGCCTATATCTGTAAGAAATAAACAAAGATGGGCGAACAATTGTTGAAAAAACTTACTATTTCAGACTTATTTCAAAATAACAAATAACACTGACCGCTGCCCTACCACCACCCACGTACCTCCCCCCTGTCCTTACCCATCCTGTCACCACCCAAGCTCCCCTTACCCACCTAGTCCCTCCCCCTGTTCTCACCCATTCCGTCCCCATCCAACCCCATCCCCAACCACCATCTTCTTTTCCCATCTTTGGCATGCCATTAAAAGTAGTCTATAACTTATTAAGGCAATGAGAGCACTTTCTCCAATACCTTGGCCAAGGGATTTGTTCTTAAGTGATGAATTTTTCAGCTCATATTACCAGTACACGTATAAAGAAAGCAGTAGTTTATTGACCGGTAGATATACACTAGGTACTCACCGCTGTCCCAGTATCGAAGACGTCGTGCCGCTCACAACTGAGTGTGTGTAATTGAAATCGTCATAACAAGGCCGAGGAGTGCAAAAATATATCGATGTATTAGAGAATGCATTTGGCCCAAAAAATCATGAAATTAAAACACACTCGCATTTGGATTAACCGGTAAACTCTCCCTTGGCCTTTCACAGACATGCTAAGGACCACACAAAGTTAACAGTCATCTCGCATCACTGGCCTATCTAGGTGATTTGGCGACCTTTGAAAAAATCAAAGACAACACTGAAATTACTCACACAACAATTACTGTGTAGAAATAAAAAAACAGCACCGGGAGATATATATTGGCAGAGTATTGTTTTGATGATCATTTGGTCATGACGCTATCGATAATAGCGCTGGTTTTTTATGTCTTTTCACAGTGGAACTAAGCGCCTAAGAAAACGCGTGACCAGCCGTCCGAGTACGACCAGTCGAACCACCTTGTAAGGGAGATTTTCATTGGATAAATCTCAAGGGCTAGGGCAGACGGTATTGGTCAACTGGTCAAGACTATGGTCAGTTTGAGGGCCGAGGAGTACCTGTAATTAAACTTTAAAGGCCTGTGTTATTATTACGCATTTGAAAATGCAATTTACTCTGTAAATGGGGCTCAATTTTGCTCATCGTAAATTTAATACTGTAAAGATTAAGGGTTAGTCCCGCATGGCGACACTGAGGGGAGAATATCACTTTATTTACGCCACTTACAAAATTTGCGCATAGAAATCTTAAAGCCAACAATAAAAGGGTCTTAAACTAATTGGCAAGGGGATTACCAAACCAATGTTCAAATGTGCAAATAACCTATTGAAACAGCTTGTTTTAAATAAAAACGTTTGCACACAACGCGAATAATAAAATAAAACATAAACATTTAAATTTTGAGCCACCACGAAAAGAACATATAGTACATATACTACATATAGTTTTCCCATTTGTAAAATTTGAAATATTCCTATTTATAATAATCACCATGCAAGACAAAAATGTCTCCCCTCAAACATTTATCATGTTAATCAAACACGAGATGCCAGCTAATAGTTATACACGCAGACATACACAGAGTTATATAAGCATTCAATAAGATGGCAATTTATATTTTATCAGTTATTTACAATAGTAAGTAGTGAACTGAATGAGTAATGCTGAACAAATCCATGATCCGATACAAATCCATGATAGAAATTATAGAATTTACTCAGTATTCAACTTGGGATACAAGTTACTGTGTTGCAAATGAGAAGGAATTTCTTTTACCAAGTCACCATACTGATAAAGAAAATAGGCTGAATACCCATGATTAATAATTTTTCGCATTCTGTAGGCTTGATAACATGAAATGCCAGGTATCCAGTTACTTTCATTTTATGTCAAGTTCTGCCTCATTTTATATCAAGTTTCGGCCTAAGACACGAACCATTGAGTTCTAAGTCTAAAATACGGAGTTTTGTGTCCTTGATCAAAACTTTTGGGCGCTTTGGCCATGTTTTGAGGTTAACGTGAACCAATATTACCAACTTTTGGCGAAACGAATAGATAGGTATACATCCCTTAAAACATCAACAGTAACTGCTAGACCACAAGTTCCTTGGTACACCCCTGCCTTGTTATGACGATTTCAATTACACACACGCAGTTGTGAGCGGCACGACGTCTTCGATACTGGGACAGCGGTGAGTACCTAGTGTATATCTACCGGTCAATAAACGACTGCTTCCTTTATACGTGTACTGGTAATATGAAGTATAAAAATCGTCACTTAAGAACAAATCCCTTGGTAAAGATTTTTTATTACCCCACGGAGTGCATCAAGGTATATTAAAACCTTTCGGGTACTGCACAGAAGGCCAATCCACAGAGCCGATTATTTTCAAACAAGAAAATTAGCGTTGTAACGTTTGTAGCGTTCCAAATATATCTGCTTTTCTTAATCGACTGTAAATGCAAGTCCTCAAGTCATCGTAATTATTAGTGTGTCGATGTCGTTGTAGAATTTGATGGATTTCGAAGCAATCAAGTTTCAGAAACGCTTTGACAGCATGTTGCAGAGTTCGGACTCTAAGTCGTTGTTAAAGATGTTTTTCCTGCAAGGTATTGGAGAAATTGCTCTCATTGCCTTAATAAATTATAGACTACTTTGATGGTAAGCCAAAAATGGGAAAAGAAGATGGTGGTTGGGGTGGGGTTGGATGCGGACGGTATGGGTGAGAACAGCTTGAGTGGTGACAGGATGGATAAGGACAGGGGGGAGGTACGTGGGTGGTGATAGGGCAGTGGTCAGAGTTATTTGTTATTTTGCAAGTCTGAAATAGTAAGTTGTTTCAACAATTGCTCGCCCATCTTTGTTTATTTCTTTAAGAAAGAAATACGCAAAGCACGTCCAAGAAAACATCGAACAACTATTCGAAAATGTTCAACTCATTCTGGATCTGGATCTCTGGGATACCACGAGTCAGTACAGATGTCAATGATCGTTTAGTATAAATTCCAATTACTGTATGTACAGGCCATCTTCAAAAAATATTGCGATTCATTTGTATCGTTATTTATTTAAACATTGCAGTCCGGTCAAAACCTTTCAAAATCTTAGAATTATCTTTTGCGGTGTTGCATTAGTCTTGTAAAGAAAGATTAAAAAAGGGCTTTTCCTTTTCAGATCCTAATGATTTTTTTTGTGGGGGGGGGGGGAGGCTTTTTGCTGTAGCTAGCAATTGCTGACTGTTTACGTATTGAAACATGGAGACCAATGATGCGAGATGACTGAGAATGTTGTGCGAAAGGCCAAGGGAGATTTTTCCGGTCAATCCAAATGTGAGTGTGCTTTTGTTTTTATTTCATGATCTTTTCTGTAAAAATGCTTTCTAATACATAAATATTTTTGCACTCCTCTGTGTTGTTATGACGACGTCAATAACACACGCTCAGTAGTGCGTTGCATGACGTTTTAGATACTCGAAGAGCGGCGAGTACTGCTGTGCGTACCTAGTTTATCTGTTGGGACCGATCTGCTGATCAGTCTCATCTGCAGTTTGGCCTGTCCCGTTTACGGATCGCCAAACAGGAGGCCCATCTGCAGATCGGCTTCCCGTTTAGCGATCCACAGATGGGACAGTCCCGTTTGCGGATTTTAGTTGCTTTCCATCTGCACATCGGAACAGTTGACTCAACTGCGATATTTTGGTAACTCCTAAAAGAGTAATTTAAAACTGTTATAAATATATCTATTGTATCAAATGTTATTTCTTTTACTTTCAGAGGTCTTTCTTTTCAATAAAACGGATGTTTTCTTTTTCTTGCTCGTCTATTCAAAATCAAAGAAATATTCAATTCATTTCGATCCGGTCACCCATTTCTACTCAAAATCAAAGAATGTATAATTTCCATCTCTGTCATCCATTTCCAAATCAAAGGAAAATCCCATATATTTGAATCTTTGTCTAAGCTGTGTGTCCTCTGAAGTCAGTAATCCGAACGAGTAGCAGAGATTAAGCACCTAATACCCTAATCTGGACGAACAATTTTTTTCAACAAAGTGTACTCAACAATTAATCCCTATTGTCTCGAGATGTCACCCGAACTGTACATTAAGCTACTGATTGCATGAAAAAAGTTATATTATTTTATGGTAATAAAAAGGACAGCTGAATAATAAAGTTTTAGAATGGAAGACTCTGAGAGTAACAGATCTAAAGTTGATAGTCATGTACAGAAAATTTTAGCAAGCAAGCGTTAGGTTTTATTAACTGATGAGAAATTTAACCAAATTATTAGTCATTTGAAAAATCCCTATAAAGTTGCTGACGCTCATTTCAAGCACTATGTTAAGAGCAAGTAATTCCAGATAATGGACGTTGTTTCTTTGGGGGTAACGGATGCGCTTGTTGTCATTTCTAATTTAGTAAATTCTAGTGGCGATGGACCAAAATTTTTGCGAGTTATTAAAACTGCCTCGCATCCTAGGGAAATATTGATCAAGTTATTTCATTATGACTTTCGTAGTCGTGTAGGTATTTTGCATCACCATTCTCCTCTGCGCCTGACATTGTCTGGAATTACTGATCAAATTTGATTGCATTCGTGTCACTTTGTTGAAAGTTTTTAGCAACTTTAGTTTGTATTTTGCAATTTAGAAATAGCCAAAGTAGTTCATAGAATAAAAGTTGGTGACCAAAATACGGTTCTTTTTAGATGGGTCTGTCCGATCTTCACATGGGAAGCAACTAAAAATCCGGGACTTTCCATCTATGGATCGCAAAACGTTAGGCCGATCGGCAGATGGGCCTCCCGTTTGGCTATCCATAAACGAGACAGGCCCATCTGCAGATGGAACGGATTGGCAGATCAGGCCTAACATATGTATTAGGCAAAATACTACAGCTTCCTTTATACGTATACTCCTATGAAATATAAACAAATCGTCATTTAAGAGTAAAATACATGGTCGAAATGACTATTAATAGATATTTTGTTACCGGGCCCCAAAGGAGTGTATGAGGGTATATCAAAACCTCACAGATACTGCACAGATTCTGCCATTCTGAGAAGGCCAAACCGCACACTATTTTCAAACAAGAAGCTTAGCGTTGCACTTGCAGTTCCAAATAGATCAGCTCTCCTAATGATTTTGTCCTCAAGTCATTACAATTATATCGATGTGTCGATGTGGTGTGTAGAGCTTAATCGATTTCGAAACAATGAAGTTTTAGAAACGCTTTGACAGCATGTTTAAGAGTGTGGATTGTATTGCTTAAAGATGATTTTTTTCATGCAAGGAATCAGAGAAGTCAGTCTGATTATCTTAGTAAATTGTGAGCCAGAAATGTGAAATGAAGACGTTGGATGACGTGATGGGTGAGGGGAGCGGGTGGGGACAGGGGTGGGTAGGGGTTAATGTGGGGTTTGGACTGGTGTTGGTATGGACGAGGGTGAGGACATAGGGACGGGAGTGGCAGGGGGCGGTTGATAGGGACGGGAGTGGGTGGATACAGGTTGTATGGACTGGAGTCGAGCAGAGGACAGTGCTGTTTATTATTTTGCTGTTTTGTTTTTATTAATATTAAGACTGGAATAGTAAGTTTTGTTTATTTCCTCAAATGGATTCTCGATCAATTTTCAATTTATAGTAATTATGCAGCGGATTTGTGAAGATGAATTGCAACATTCTGCATTTTTTCTGAATAATTGATTTGATTTTCACCTGCTTTTATGTTGACATTTGATAAAAATCTAAGGAATAAATATACTTGATGTAAAACATTAGTGGGTGTTTTCTTCCAGTCTGGTATAAGGGCTTTCCCACTATTGATGGAAATAGCAACCTCATCGGGCTTGCACGGCAGTCATTCATTCGCGTACGTTATGACAACAAACATTCCCCACTGAAAGTGGTATGACTGATTTTTTTTGCAGTCAGAGAACATAAAACCTTAGAAAAGAATGAAATGGTGATGCTTTTTTTACTCGTGCTCGTCATAAACAGTGACACATGCTTAGAAAGGGTAGGGGCGTGCAAGGTGCAGAATTCACGAGTATGCTAATCACTTTGATGTCAAAGCCAATGGGCACTATCACTATTTAAATCATAGCTGTGACCTGAGCCACTTTCTTTGTTTGAGGATTCTCAGCCACAAAATATCTTCTGATGACGTCATTTTTTTCAATTTTCGCAAGCAGCGTCTTAAGAACTATGAAGAGCCTTTCTACTTCTGTCCGTATTATGTGTTCACAAGCTCGAAAAACCCTGTAATCCCAGAAGTACAAATGTGTTTTCAATATGCAGCTCTGTCTACACTTATTTCTATGCAACCAACGTTTTATTCAATCTTCCTTTGTCAAATAAATCAAACTTCACAGCCTTTTTGCTCTGTTCATTATATGGTTGATTAAGCTCAACCTGTGATATATTTTATCACCAAAACTATCCTTTCCAAGGTATCCATTATTGCTAGATTTTGAATCATGCTGAATTCTAAACATCTAAGTGTATTCTGCGAAAATATTCATCAAATATTCAGTCAAACATTTCGCATAATCCTTTCACTGATCTGGTATTTTTAAAAGCATCCATTGCCATTTTGGAAATTAAACGGTATATCCAGAGTAAACGCATAGGATGGGATCCTGATGTGAAATTAATCTACCCCTTGGAGCGATTTTAGGACATAATCCCAGTGTTATCCTGATCGGGAACCTGATAATACAAATCTCGAAATTTCAATAGGATCTGATTGGTATCCGTTGATATATACAAAATGGTGACATCAAGATCGGGATCTTGAACTTGTTTTATCTGAAGTTTGTTCAGTTTTATTTTATATGGAACTTCCTAACTAATAGTTCCTAAAGCTATGTCTGGGTTTCTCCTTTTGACACTTTTTATTAACTAATCAACATGCATGGGCTTTTCCCTAAGCTAGACACTGATACGCAACATAGCAGATACGAAATTTGGCTCATTATACACGCATTTAATATTAAATTTTACATGTGGTTCCTGAGCGAAACATACTCGTACCGTAGTCACTTGTTGTTTGTTAGTTTAATAGGTAAAGAAAATCAGATTGTCAAATTTATTTACATCCATGACGTATTCTGCGCAGTGCAATGATAGATTTGATATTAGATCAAGTTTGAATTGTAGCTCTTTATAATTGTTTTATTCAGTTTTTATTATCAGTATTATTATTTCAGTTTTGTATTTAGAGGCTCATATGGAATGCCATTTTTACATTTATTAGGCAATTATTGATATCGAGTCTTAATTTTTGATCTCAAAAATTTTATTTTGTGACATGAAAAATTAAATTTTGAACCAAAAAATTTTTGATATCAAGAATTAATTTTTGCTATCTGTAATTATATTTTAGGTATCTCTAAATGTTTTCTTGATATCAAAATATAATTCTTGATATCAATCAATATTTAGAGATATCAGAAATATTTAATGATATCTAAGCTGATTTATTGATCTCTAAAATCTAAGATCAAAAGTTGAGCAAAAATGAAATATTTGATAAGAACATCTCAATTTTGAGCTCAATAGTTTTTTAATGGGCTCAATCTTTTTATTGTTATCAGGAATTTATTTTAGATACAATTATTTTACAATGAGACTCTTTAAATTTATATTTTTAAATCTGCAAATAGTTTTTTATCTAAAAATAATTTTTGATATAGAGATATCAATTTAGTATTTATATCTAAGGTTCAGAAGCAAACATCTGTGAATGAAATAATGACTAAAACCGTATAAAGACTCTTCCTTTTAATTATTTATTGCACATAGAAAAAGAAATTTTAGATCAAACATTGCGTTCTCATTATTGATATCTATAATTCAGTTTTTCATCTCCAAAATCTAATTGAAGATTTTTTGATTTTCTAAAATTGGAGAGAACTGATTCTAGATAATATGAGATCAGATAAACTTTTGTTCGGAAGCAAAAGAAACGTCACTGAATCGCGTCGTAATATCCCACTAACAACATGACACATGGATAACGCTCACTCCGTAAAGTAAGAGCGCTAAAACTAAAGTAAGCTTGTATTCCATACGGGGAAGAAGTGTCCACTGTTCGGAAATAGCAAGGTTCTGTCCACAATAGAGAGTTGTCTACATTATACATGTTTGTCTACACGCAAGTTTTCCTGTGCTTCAATCCCAATTGGTGGATCAATTTACTCAGCGTTTATTAAGAGATAGTGATGTCATGCTGCTGCCGTATTATAAGAAGCCGTAAATAGCACATGTAATTATATCTCTTTGAAAACAGTCTATTTTTTTAGTTCGATTTTGTCTCGCCTTTGAGTGAACAGGATCAAGATTACGCCCAACGTAAGTCTGAGACTTTTTTAGCATATGGTCATAATGATTTTTGTTTAATTTGACAAAAATTTCTATGATTTCGTGATTTCTAAGCGTGTAAACTGTTAGACGATATCACTTTGCAATAGACATGTTTGAAGCAAAAGGACATAGAATTCTATTAATACATTGATCTGGACTTAAGTACATCAGATGCAATGGCAAGCAATATTAATAAATCATCGTTTTAATAACAGAGGCACCAATCTATATATGGATCTAATTTCAGCCTTTTTTACTATCGGTTCAAGTTGTGAAAAATTAACCGTAGATTTCTCAGATCTTTTCTATGTTGACATATCTTCTTTATGTCTCATGAAGTGCTCACAGATAATTTTGTAAGTAAATTGGTCAAAAGTGACATCTGGCCCGACTTCATCTCGATTTATTTGTGGATCACTTATTGAAAATAGTCAATGATCAACAAAATAAATGTAATATTTGAGTTTGTTCGATGCATTTTAATTATTTTAGCATTATTGCTTTATTTGCAAAACTTAGTTGGAAAACGATTTAAGCAGTCTGCAGTAAATTAATTTTTCAGTACTTGAACCAACAATTCACAGTAAGGACAAATGCTGAAATTTGATCATTAAATAGATCGGTGCTTCTATTAGTGGTGCGCAAATCGATTGAATCTTTTTACAGTCGGCTTCGGCGTTCGCACCACCGCAACATACACAAACTGTAGAGAAATACACCACATAATCATGGTGGTTAATCAATAGAATTTATATCAATTTTTATTATTTTTAAGAACAAGTTTTAAAATATGCAAAAGTTCAAAACATACGGGATAAGTTATCGCTTTGCAACACGGAATGTGCTATCAAATTTTGAGTAAGCTGTGAAAACTAGAACAAGAGATATTGCATAATCTTTCGTTTTATACAGATTTTTCGAAAGGACTTAACAATTATTGATTCCAGTTCTCCCTAATTTAGTACATGCATTACCTGAAATTTTAGGTAGTTGACGAATTGCCTTAATACACAACTTGTCTGTCACATGTGCATACTTTTGCAGGAAAGCCGTCTTATCATTAAGCCGCACACGAGAAACTGAAACATGGAAGCATAAAAACTGCCAAATCTCCTCCATCAATGTATAAAAATTGGATTTACTGTAAGAAAAACACACAGTTATAGTAAAAGAATAAAGTCAACTGTGGTTAAAATAAAGTAAAAGCGACAACTATCGCGTCTTGTTGATGAAAATGTTTAAATATTGATCTCAGACCACAGCCTCTGAATTCCCGTAAAAAATTCACCAGCTTGTAATTTGGACAACGGGTCGTCGATTGACAATTTGGCATCTTTACCTGCCCTCCCGCCCCTCTTAAGCCAACCATAATATAAATGTTAATTTTATTTTCTAACAAGTTTTCGAATTGTGTAGAAAACGTCTAATGCTAATGCTTGGTCCTCAGTTTTTCTGCAAAAGCTTATGCTTCGAAAATAAATGCGAAAAATTATCGGATCAGTATCAGGACAACCTGTTTGCTTGTCGTTTCCTGAAAAAAAAACAAAGTAATTACCACAAAAAAGAGCGGAAGCATTGGCATCTGTAGTGAAACGTTTTTTTGTTTTTTTTGAAGAGAGCAAAAAAAGCACAGGTTTCAAAACGAAATATTTCTCAAGGTTGTCCCATTTAAAATGAGACTACAGTTCACTGCAAAATCTTAAAGCAAATCGAAACGAATGACAGAGGGGTACTCTCATAAATTTAGCTACGCGTGCTAGCTCTAACAGTGAAAACAATATGGTGCCTTTTCGCTGTTACCTGCATCATACATCTGCATTGGCACTAGTACAAATTGAGGCTAGTGCAAAGCCTCTCCCTGTAAAGTCAATATACACAGTGGTTCATATTTACTATGTACAAGATACTTGGGTAATCAAATTCAGCAACTTAAGTCAATCTCTTATATATAAAAGCAACATTGAAAGCGTGTTATACATATTGGGCATGCCATACATAGACCGTACTTTGCTAACTTACAAGAATGGATAGTCATATTTGAGCAGACAACTTTGTTGTACTACATTTTATTTTGAATCAACAAGTTAATATCGTTGCCTTGAGAAAGATCATTCAACATCTGAACTGCTTGTTATCAATTAAGTCTCTACATGATGACCCCGCTGTGAATATACAAGCATACAAGAGTCAATTTAAGCGAGGAAGATAAGGAAAAACTCTCCTTAAATGCTGATGTGTGCATGAAGTACAAAAGATTTGTTATTTCAAATGCACGTTGGAACACCTTAGAGACAGCGTATATATCAATAGGTAACGTTGGTGCACATGTGAAATACAATCTTAAAGCAGTTTACATAACGCGTTGATGTGCATGAAACATGTGTCAAATTCAAATATGCATTAGATGAGTTAAGAGGTAAAGTTTGATCATTCATATTTAAAAAAACAGGCTTACATTCAACGTACTTATTATAAAAATGTCATTGAATAGAAAGGTAAAGCCATTACCAATAAGGTTAAAGAAAAATCAAGAGGATATTGATGAGAAATCAACTGTTTACGAATTTGTTTCTTCTGTGTTAACATCTGTGGATCTCAATCAGCTTGAGAGATTAGAGAAAATACTAAACAGACCGAACGTAAACTTAAATGAAACCCCTGATAAGGATGGAAAAACTGCACTATGGAAAGCACTGGAAAAGTACGGGGAAAATCCGCGCGAAATAGCTGGAGATATCCTTAGTCTATTGGTGAAAAGTCCTAATATTGACGTTAGTTTATCCATGCAAGACTTGGGCAGAAACAGTCCATTAACATATTTTATGAGGATATTTGGAGACATTTCGAAATTTAAAGAGCCGGAAACATACCGTTTTTGTATAGACTTGCTTCTGAGTCACCCCGAAGCCGCATTGACGTCCGAATTTACATTACCATTGGCAATTGAGACGTCATCATTAGAGACATGTAAAAAGCTATTAAAGAGAGGAGCACCAGTGAATGCTTCCTTTCCAAACCTTATTACGATCTCTAATCAGTATCACGGTACCAGTACTAACCTGTACTGTAACGATGCTGGAAGTGAGACAGCGTTTTTCTGTGCTATTCGAATCAATTCACTTCCAAAATGCAAGCTTCTCCGTCAGCACCAAGCGGACGAAACAATAACTTGGAGAGGCATGACGTTGCTTGAATATGCCATAGCATATGGTTGTAGTCCGGATATCATTGCTTTTTTGGCTGAACGAATGGAGTCAGACACAATACGCTGTATCTTACAAAGATTTTGCTTTCAGGGCGAAACTGTAGCTGACGTCGTGGGCAGATTAAACATTCCAGTCAAACTGTTGGGTAAAAGTCACAACTGTTTCAAATCCCGCGCACAATCATCTCTTAGAAAATATGAAGCCATTACCTCAACCTCTTTGACAAGTACAGCCTATCCCACTGATGAATTAACGGATGCAATCATATGTAAAATAATTGCTGCATCTTACTGGTGTAATACCTTTGACAGAGAGGCCATGCTCTCAGATTGTTTCTCATTTCTTTGTGAAGTTTCACGTCGATTTTCGTTGAAACAGTCAACAGCACATTTCTCGTTTGTGCCGAAGCTATCCGGAAGTTGCGCAGAAGGAACAAAGACATTTTTATTAGATGAAGTGGATGTTACTTGTATATTAAAACACATACAAGCAGATAGTGTAGCCGATGGACAGATATTGGCTTCTTCAGAAGTATTGCACCAGTATGGGTATCCTTTCATGTATCCCCAATTAGTTGTGGAAGACTTTTACAATCATTTTGAGGCAGAATTATTGAATATGTTTGAGAATGGATTTTCATTAAAAACTATATCTCTTCATCGACGTTGTCTGGAAAGAAAAGATAAGATTGCATGCCTCCAGCTGCTGTGGCGCAACCCTTCTCTATTTCGTGGTGTAGTCATTCACGTTGATCTTGTTTTGGCGTTTTCTTACAAAAAAGACTTGATGTCATCCAATCCAGATTTTGAGGAAAACAGAGATTGGGCGTACACTCTATTAGGCAAATTACCGCATCAGTTAATTAGTAAAATATCACGTCATGATTATTCAGGTTCCCATCCACGCATAAGGCAACATATAAAAGGTCCTTCAGCTACATACTCTGGAAATCCCGCATACCGGTTGTTCAAAGAATCCATGGCGCTCACAGAAAATGCATTGATTAAAGATGCTTTGCCAGTAGAGGCTAGATTCGGCTATTCAATTGCAAAAGCCCTCCGCATCAAAGCTATATGCTTTACAGAGGACTTGTATGACAATTTACTAAGTCCTTCAGAATCGTTCAATTCAGAGGATTTCATAACAAGTTACATGCTAAAATCATGCTTTCTTCGAATATATAAGCGGCACTACGATGTGTTAGAAGACGGCGAGACATACTTAAACCAAAACGTTTTAATTAAAGTAACTGCTGATGAACAAACATATTATGGCAAAGAAGCAATTATAAAGGGTTCTGTTGTCGATGGCACTGCATACGACTGGGCAAGTGCCACATATCAGTCTCTTGAAGTGAGCATCATGTCTGGGAAACTAACGTCTTTTCTGAACGATAAGGAGTCTATTTTGCTGTGTCAGCATTCAGTGGCATATAAGAATACAATGATTCAACCGAGCTTATGCTGTCTGAAGAAAGAAGTTGCACTTATAATGTGCAGAAATATCAGAAGTTGGCTGAAGAAAAATAAAGAAACATTGGAAAGGATTTCTTACGGACGGCATTTGGTTTATTCGCGGTGTATTCATCAGTTTCAAATTTAAGGAGCTTCAAATATTCAACAAATTTGACCCAAAGCTAAGGGAAGTTAATAAGAATTTATCTTCGGAATGAACGGTGATCTTGTATCCTGTAAAGTTTTGCAGTCTGTGTGCTTCATTTATACGTCATATATCAACTTAAAAGACTGTGAGCAGTGATAAGTTAAATTGTGAGATGATAACCTTGTTGAGATACACATTGAGCAACATCACGGAAAGGATTACTTTTTCCATTGTTTCTTATTTCAAGCAAAGTTGATGTTATGGCATGACAAAATAGTATTTCTTTCACAATAAACAAATTTTAACAAGCACATTTCCATGGAGTTGTTCAAAAACAAAAGCTGTATGAATTATATCAATATGATTACCAAAAACAATAGCATCTATCTCTGCAAGTTGATCGTTATTAGGGCCAAATAGCATTATTTGGCAAGAGGCTTGAAGGGAGAAAGTCAAGATGTAAGCACACAGCACTACAAGGATTAAACTAAGCATCATTGGCAACTTTGGTGTATGTTTCTATCTCTGAATGAGAACAATACGTGTTATGGATGTGCTTTTTTATTCATATAATTTTACTAACATATTTTGGAGTGATACTTTTTTTGAACAGCGGGTTATATCACTAGTTAAATAGATAGCAGCAGACATGTTAAAGGAGCAAATTGTTTTTTTTTTCAGATAAAATTGGAATTACTCTCATTAAAATAAGCAATATGAGTATTGAAACGTTGATAAATGGCCAACATTTAAAATCTCACGTAGACGAACATATTGACTGGATTCGCTTTTTGGTTTTGGTATTCATATTAAGCAAACTTGGTTGCGGTCGTACAAAAGTCTATAAGAAGTCTTTGCTCAACGTTATCACGTCAAGCTATGTAGAATGTGATTCATGAGTCATGGGCGTTACGTAATCAATAACTATAGATTAAGCAACGCCCATATTAAAGGCTGTGCCATTGTTTGTAAATGAGGAGCTTCATGTGAAAAACCCTCACTCAGTTCAGAAAAGCTTCCAACCATACTTTAGATATAATACTATCTTAAAATTGTGTGAAATCATTGTGTAAAAATATCGAATCAGTTTTATCAACAAACCTGTCACAATAAAATTTCATGAAATATTTTCTTCGATATTTATGTTTGATTTCACTTCTTGCTTAGTATGGCTTAAAGAATGCAATAATTTGTCTTATTGTCAATATCAACAGAGACAAAAATATATTACATTTTGCAAGAGTAAATACGGATATAATTAAACAAACGGCTGCTGGTTTGCTGATAAATACTCGCCAGGAAAAATTCAAAATCTTTATTAGGTTTATGAGCTGCATTACTAGGGCGATGAAATGCTAATAAATATGCTTTGTGTTTTCTTTGCTAAAGTTTAAATAATAAATGATGAAAATGAATGCCAAAGCATAAGCAAGTTTAATGTGAAGAGAGAGATGATTCAAATCAAATATTTACCGTGTATTGGCCTCATCGTGGCGTGCGTATCTCCTGCGGATGTGATAGGCGTGTGATAACATGCTCAATCAGTCAATGCTCATAAAAGGGAAATTCAATTAACAGCACACACATAGACCATATTTTTATAATAATTTGATTAGCTGTGGCATATTCCTCAGTGGTACGCTGTTTTATTTAACAATTTAGGTCGTTGATAATGATAGTAGATAACACGAATTCAATTTATTTCCTACGCAAATTTTGTAATATCACATTGATTCACTCTCCAAAGACTTTTCATTTTAACTTTTGCGGACCAATGTCTTGTCCATGCTCATATAAAAGTATGTAACTCTCTTTCTTATTAGAAGTGGTTTTATCAATGAATTTTTGGTTTTCGCACCATTAGAGTATATAGCGGAGTCATCAAAGCAATTAAAGCGTCAAAGTTATCCTGGTGTGTTTTCTGATTATAAACAGATTCTTTGATAAATTAAAAATAATCGCTTAATTAAATCATCACATTGTAATATTACCTGATTCAAATTAAAATTGCTGTGTGTCCATGAAATGTAGCATTTTTTTCATTAGCTGTATAGTGATTTTTTCACGTTTGCTTTGCACATTTAGTGCTTGTTGATATAATCGCTGGTGCTAGCTCAAATGTCAAGCCACCCAGCCGTTTGAACCCGTCTATACTGTCGCACAAACCTTTCCGCACTGCTTATGTCAGAAATATCAAAAAGTGCAACGTTCTGGTTTCGTTTTGCGGAAAACTATCAAGAAAAATAATGCAAGCTTGCCGTCATTATGGTGCCTGTCTAATTTCTACAGGCTTTCATTGACATTACTGAAATTAGTTGATGAAAACGCTATTTATTGAAGGTTCTTTGTAAATCAATAGCACATAATGCAGTGCTGATATGTGTTAACTGTCTTGCATTAGAACACCAAATTGTTCAAACAATTGTTTTTCTAAATAAAACCTATCATGATGTGGATATTTGGATTATGTTATTACTTGACACAAAATACACTTTGTTTTTTTTTCTGCAAATATGCTGCGTCCGTTTTATTCATATTCTAACACAAATCCGGAGAAAGAGGTATAACGTGCTGACGAATGTCCATACACCTGATGGTCGTGATTAGTTCTCACCCACACTCGATCGCCAGCACCACATTTCCTTACCACGGTGACCGATGCTTCTTGATTGGTGCCACCGGGATTGGCGTATGCAGAAGCCAAGTAATTCTCTTCATGCATGACAGTGGCTCCCATTTCTCCCGACTCAGTGAGTAAAACAGTCACACTGAAGACAAATACACCGTTGATTGGACAAATAAATATACCCTGGTCGATATTGGCCATGAATGTTTGTTACTACAACATCAAATAGCATGAGGTCTCCTGCGTGATAAAAATATGCTCTGAGGCAAAAGCTGTGAATCCAACTGTATCCTTCAGCTCCTGTGTAAAAATAAAATCTTAGCTGAGGGGATTTGGATTTGGATAATAGTGCCTAATGCGTTCTTTAGAAATAAAATCAGGCAATGCAATAGGAACACAGCATAAAACAAGTATTTTTTAAACGTTATGCTCAGTAATTGAGTTTGGAAGAACTCTTGTTCATGTCTAGCATCAAAATTAATTAACGAGCACATTTCCTGCATATTTCAAAATATCCGTGCCTTACTTTAACTCATGCTATTTGAACAACTATTGATTTTTCCATAAGAAATAATATACACACAAGTTGAGTAAAACGTACCGCCTAAACATTCAAAATTGATCACTAAATAATTGGCATTATAAGGTGACTCGCAGCTTTCAACGAGACTGCCCAGATTCTTGTATTCACATTCTGTCCGATTATCACACGTGACCTTTAAAGCTAGCCAATCAGAAGGTCTGTTTTCGGACATCACTTCGGCGCAGTCGTCGGTTGGGTGAGGAGGACAACAGTCGATGCATGCGTCAGAGTACTGGCCGTAGTACGCATTTGTGACGTTAATGTACGCGCCGTTACAGCACGCGAGTGTCAAGATGTCAAGGTCACAGCCGTAGGTACTGAATATATCTAAGAGAATACAAGTATAGGTTATTGTATGGCTCGAGCGCTGTATGCAATTTACAGACATCAAGGCGTAAGGCGAGATGTCAGTAAATCGCATGCAACATGAGAGTCATGCAGTAACCGACTTCTAGCCATGATATAGCTATACTTTTTGCGCTCCCTGCTGCTCATGCGCTCTCTGCTGCACATGCGCTCTCCGCTCCTATCTCCACTAAAAAACTACTTTACTGAAAAGAACTGCATTTACTCAAAGCGAAACCACGTAAATTAATCCTTCACACACAAAAAGTAAAATTGGATATTGATTTATACCGCTCTGTTAACCTTAGTTTTAATGTTCAAGATTCTAAACTGTAGGTAGTTTTTTTTGGTTATATACCAGATGAAATTTGAAGTATGAGAAATACTAATGATTTCTTATTCTAGGATAAAAATACACATTGTAACAATGAAACGGAAAACACATTCAAAGTCGTCACGGAAAGTGCATAGATTTAGGATACCTTGTCATATAGCCACTAAGGGGTTTGGCCCAACTGCGGAAAGTGGCAGAATGAGAATTGTCGTTCGAGAAAATATCAATGAGATTGTGATTTACAAGGGCGCAAGAGAAAAATTGTGATTTTAAATAATTAAGAGTCACTGTAGTACTTTACAGGTGGTGTTAAGGTGTGTTTCATATCATTCTGTGCTATTGTTTCAATGACGTATGAATATTTTCCGGAACAAAGCGTACTCACTACGCACTGGGAAGGGGGTGAGGGGAAACGCAGCTGCGTACACCCGCAACTTTTAATGTGCATCAGTGTATGCGTTACTACAACGCAAACGGGCGCACTACTTGCACTACTTGGAGGAGGAGAGAGATTGAAAACTACCAGAGTTTCTGATACATAATTTATGAAGTTCTTTACAGACAGTGTTTAGCTATATTTCATTTCATTCTGTGTTATTGTTTATCCTGGTTGGTTATGATTATATATAAATATATTCCAGGTGCTTTGTTTTAAGGTGTCATGAGGGGGGATTTGAGGCCAAGTGTACCCACTGCGTACAGGGTAGCCAAGGCAGCTGCACACATACTTAATTTTCAGTTTGTATCAGTATATGCATCATGACATCGCGTACAGGTGTACAGTTGAGGGGGGTTGGGCAAAAGCGTGCGCACAGCTTGGAGGATAATGGGGGGAGCAAAACATTTAAGATTTTGCGGGGTATCTGCTTTATAGATGATTCCTCATTTCGTTTTTAGCTTTCAAGTATGATAATGTGACGTTTTTCCTCTCATATTCCGTGCAAAAAGTCACTTATTCCGGTTGTGCACATACAAAATAAGTTACTTATTGCATGGTGTGTATACATAATAATGCAGATATAGTAATAGAAGGCAAACGGAGCATTAGTTGCCCGTGCATCAACTAATTTTCAAGCATCGAGACTTCAAAAGAATTATGCAATAACTTATTTTCAGGCATAGAAACGTCAAATTAATCATGCAATAAGCGCAATTACAGCATATGATAACAGCAACATACGTGCCACATCAAAGTAAAATATCAGTGACAAAATCGCAACAAGCTTTTTTGTGGTAAAAGTTCTTGTCAACCAGGAATGCCTGTTAATTTTACGCACATTCTTACTCGTGAGATAAAAATGTCGAAACTTCTCTACTTATTTCAAAGTTCAAAATTGCTCACTGTAGAATGTGTCCCTAGTTTGTTTTTTTTCTTATCTGCGACCTCGCACTTTTTCTGCAGTTTGGCAAGTTCTGATTTATAAACAGGTTAAAGTAAGTATTCATGAAAAAACGTTATACTTTGCACATTAAAGGTGCATAATGAGGCGTGATAAAGTAGTAAGTTTCTTCATTGCAAAATCGTGAATGGCACGTAAGGCTATCTATAAAAATACCCTTTGATTTCAATGCGAGCAATTTTTTGTGATCGTTTTACAGTACAAACCTTTGCGTACACTGGTCAGAGATTCCTCATTCCGAAGTAATTCATGTTTCATCAGCATCATTTCGTCTTTGTGCTCTTGTTTTGATATGCAACATTTTTTTCTCGTATATATCACTTGCTGCATGTAGAAAATAGTTGTCAAAGGTTTGCATGTGTTGTGCATATTGACAGCTCTAAAAATATCTCTTGGGACGATCGAGAGATTGACATCCAAAATACATTCTCGAGTTTTAGAAAACAATTGGATTTTTCCTAGAATAAATAAAAAAATATTATTATTGTGACTAATACCTTTCAGTGATGGGCAACTTTTGTGATGAAGAATTACTAACTTTTCTTAAAGCAGTATAAAAGTTTGACAAAAATTTTAGCAAGCCCCACCTTTGGTCTAGAACCACTTGCGCCACAGATCATTAAACAAATAATGATTTCCTTCAACAGCATTTTTATTTTCATTATAAGGCCTTAACATCGACAGGAGTAACACAAGAAGAAATTCATTGCTAACCACTTTGGAAAGCAAGCAGATGCTAATGTTACATGAACGAGATTTTAATGTCTTGCATTTCCTGATAACGAGACCTGATCACCAGGTTTTAATTAACATGCTCTTACAACCGTTATATCGTGTAGAACTCAGTTTATTCACTGATCAAATTGAAATATGCTAGGATATTGGTGTACACTCTAAGTAAATAGATAAAGAAGCGTAATGTGTCTACGACATTTGAATTAGAATCGTGGCACGTTTTTTTGAGGGGGTTTTGATATCTCTAAATGCTTCGAGCAAAATCTGTCAGATAAACTTCAGTAAATGAAGTGAACAGAGGAATAGCATAAACATCTATTTTTCTTTTTTTTTTCAAATTCAAATACTTAAACCCAAAACACAATTTTGTTTCACTTTTCATCAAAAGTTATTTCAAAACTTTATCAATAAAATACTAAATATCAATTTCAGAAATTGACAGCGTGATGCATGATGATAAAAATCTTGCCAAAAGAATCACTTTTTGCCACCAATGTAATGAAACTTTGCTTATTTTAGAGCTTTTTCCACTCATCATTTTGCCGTAATTCTCAATTTATTTGACTGACCAGTCAGTTTTGAATTGAAATATATATATATATATATATATATATATATATATATATATATATATATATATATATATATATATATATATATATATATATATTAATATATGAAGTTTTTGGTAGAATATCTTCACAAATAAAGCGCTACTGAAATATGTCATACTATCAGACAGTTTACAAGTTAATTTCATTAATTTGTTTAATTTTCATAAGTAGGATGTGACATGTGATTGCCTTTGACAAAACCATTCCTCCATTTTCGACTCTGTACTATGAAAAGTAAAGGAAACACGTTGGGTAGATATAGGTAGAACTCTACTTTAGATCTACTTTGCAGTGAAATTGCTTTAAAGTGCTTATTTTAGAGTTCATGCTATCTACCTATATCTGAAAGTTTTCAAACTCCACCAAGGTGCATCAGATCTTCTTTCCCTCGCAAGGCATCAACTGCTATGTTTTTTTTTCTTATATTTCAAAAACCTTCCACAACACTCCCCTCGAAAACGATCGCCAGACTTTGGTATGTTTGTCCACTGTATATTGTGCTTTCGTATGAAGGATATCATTGTAACATAGCGTTTGTTAATGAGCTTCTATGGTACCTTCATTCTTTAAACAAAACAAAGCATACATGTTATCATCTTACCTTAATATGATCCAGAAAACTCTGGACCCCAGCAACGGAAAGCCCAAAGAAAAAATGACGTTTCGGTAAAAAATGACAATAAAAAGTATACTATGCAATGGTAATAAATAAATGATAGACACCGGTATGACAACAAATACAAGAAACAACAATCGAATATGAGAGGGACAACAAAATGTGGCGAGCACAATGAAGAACTAGAAGAATTTCATATGAACGTCAACAGCCATGAGAGAGCAGCCGCTGTTGAATGGGGAAGACTACCGATGACAGATATGTAGTTCAAACCAACCAGACGCGGCTAAAAAGGGCTAAAGTTTTAGCTTTATTCATTAAATTTCTTAGATCAAAGTAAACAGAACAATTTTGTAATGAATGCATTTTAATTTACTTTTATTTAAACATTAAAATTCCATAATAATCTCCAAACCATTCTAAAATCACATGTCAACGCAATTAATTACCGAACCCATGAAAAAGAAATATTAAATTTAAGTCAACCGACGTCGATGGTAGTAAACTGTGTGTATGTTCGTGCCAAAGTTCTAATTCAAATGTCGTAGACACGTGACGCTTCTTTATCTATTTACTTAGAGTGTACACCAATATCCCAGCATATATCAATTTGATCAGTGAATAAATTGCGTTCTACATGATTTTACGGTTGTAAGTGCATGTTAATTAAAACCTGATGATCAAGTCTCGCTATCAGTAAATGCAAGACATTAAAATCTCGTTCATGTGATATTAGCATCTGCTTGCATTTCAAAAGTGGTTTACAATGAATTTCTTCTCCACCTGAGTTTTGTGTTACTTCTGTCGATGTTAAGGCTTATAATGAAAATAAAAATGCTGCTGAAGGAAATCATTATTTGTTTAATGATCAGTGGCGCAAGTGGTTCTAGACCAAAGGTGGGGCTTGCTAAAATTTTTATCAATCTTTTATACTGCTATAAGAAAAATTAATAATTCTTCATCACAAAAGTTGCTCATCAGTGAAAGGCATTAGTAACAATAATAATATTTTTATTCATTCTAGAAAAATGCAATTGTTTTCTAAGACTCGAGAATGCATTTTGGATGTTTGTCTCTCGATCGTCTCTAGAGATATTTTGGAGCTATCACTATGCACAACACATGCAAACCTTTTTAGAACTATTTTCTACAGGCAGCAAGCGATATGTGCGAGGAAAAATGTTGTCTATCAAAACAAGAGCACAGAGATGAAATGATGCTGATGAAACATGAATTACATCGGCATGAGGAATCTCTGGCCAGTGTACGCAGAGGTTTGTACTGTTAGGCGATCCTAAAAAATTACTTGCATTGAATCCTTGGGATTTTGTGTAGATGGCCTTGCGTGCCACTCATGACTAGTTTGCGATGAAGAAACTTAATACCTTATGACGCCTCATAAAAATTGCTCGCATTGGAATCTGAGGGGTTTTTATATATGGCCTTACGTGCTAGTCATGATTTAAATTTGTAATGATGAAACTTATTACTTTATGACGCCTCATCATGCACCTTTTTTGCGCAAATTATTACGATTTTTTCATGCAGACTTACTTTAACCTGTTTATAAATCAGAACTAGGCAAACTGCAGAAAAAGTGCGCCGTCGCCGATGAGAAAAAACAGACTGGGGACACATTCTACAGTGAGCACTTTTGAACTTTTGAAATAAGTAGAGAAGTTTTGACATTTTTATCTCATGAGTAAGAATGTGCGTAAAATTAACAGGCATTCCTGATTGACAAGGACTTTTACCACAAAAAAGCTTGTTGCGATTTTGTCACTGATATTTTATTTTGACGTGGCACGTATGTTGCTGTTATCATAGAAAGTAACTGTAATTGTGCTCATTGCATGATTAATTTGACGGTCTCAGTGCCTAAAAATAAGTTATTGCATAATTCTTTTGAAGTCTCGATGCTTGAAAATTAGTTAATGCACGGGCAACTAATGCTCCGGTTGCCTTCTATTACTATATTTGCATTATTATGTACACACACCATGCAATAAGTAACTTATTTTGATTGTGCACAGCCGGAATAAGTGACTTAGTGCACGGAATATGAGAGGAAAAACCCAAACTGAAACTACGTCACATTATCATACTTGCAAGCTACAAACGCAATGAGAAATCATCTATAAAGCAGATACCCCGCAAAATCTTAAATGTTTTGCTCCCCCCATTACCCTCCAAGCAGTGCGCACGCTTTTGCCCAACCCCCCCCCCTCAACTGTACACCCGTACGCGATGTCATGATGCATATACTGATACAAACTGAAAATTACGTACGTGTGCAGCTGCCTTGGCTACCCTGTACGCAGTGAGTACACTTGGCCTCAAATCCCCCCTCATGACACCTTAAAACCAAGCACCTGGAATATATTTATACATAATCATAACCAACTAGGATAATCAATAACACAGAATGAAATGAAATAAAGCTAAACACCGTCTGTAAAGAACTTCATAAATTACGTATCAGAAACTCTGGTAGTTTTCAATCTTGCTCCTCCTCCAAGTAGTGCAAGTAGTGCGCCCGTTTGCGTTGTAGCAACGCATACACTGATACACACTGAAAGTTGCGGGTGTACGCAGCTGCTTTTCTCCTCAACCCCTTCGCAGTGCTCAGTGAGTACGCTTTGTTCCGGAAAATATTCATATATACGTCATTGAAACAATAGCACAGAATGATATGAAACACAGATTAACACCACCTGTAAAAAGTACTGCAGTGTCTCTTAATTATTTAAAATCACAATTGTTTCTCTTGCACCCTTGTAAATCACAATCTCTTTGAAATTTTCTCGAACGACAATTCTGATGCTGTCATTTTTCCCAGATGGGCCGAACCCCGTACTGGCTATATGGCAAGATATCCTGAATCTACGCACTTTCTGTGACGACTTTGAATGTGTTTTCCGTTTCATTGTTACAATGTGTATTTTTATCCTAGAAAAAGAAATCACTAGTATTTCTCATACTTAAAATTTCATCTGGTATATAACCAAAAAACTACCTACAGTTTAGAATCTTGAACATTAAAACCAAGGTCAACAGAGCTGTATAATCTAAATGAATGTCCAATTTTACTTTTTCTGTGTGTGTGTGTGAAGGATTAAATTACGTGGTTTCGCTTTGAGTAAATGCAGTTCTTTTGAGTAAAGAAGTGAGTCATGCTTTTTTTGATTTTCGTGTGTTTGTAAGTGGAGGCAGGAGAAGAGAACGCATGAGCAGCAGTTAGTGTCGTGCAATAAGTATAGTTATATCATGGCAATAATAGGTTATTGCATGGCTCTCACGTTGTATGCGATTTACTGACATCTCGCCTTACGCCTTGATGTCTGTAAATTGCATACAACGTGAGAGCCATGCAATAACCTATACTTGTATTCTCTTAGATATATTCAGTACCTACGGCTGTGACCTTGACATCTTGACACTCGCGTGCTATAACGGCGCTTACATTAACGTCACAAATGCGTACTACGGCCAGTACTCTGACGCATGCAGTGATTGTTGTCCTCCTCACCCAACCGACGACTGCGCCGAAGTGATGTCCGAAAACAGACCTTCTGATTGGCTAGCTTTAAAGGTCACGTGTGATAATCGGACAGAATGTGAATACCAGAATCTTGGCAGTCTCGTTGAAAGCTGCGAGTCACCTTATAATGCCAATTATTTAGTGATCAATTTTGAATGTTTAGGCGGTACGTTTTACCCAACTTGTGTGTATATTATTTCTCGTTAAAAATCAATAGTTGTTCAAATAGCATGACTTAAAGTAAGGTACGGATGTTTTAAAATATGCAGGAAATGTGCTCGTTAATTAATTTTGATGCTAGACGTGAACAAGAGTTCTTCCAAACTCAATTACTGAGTATAACGTATAAAAATACTTGTTTTATGCTGTGTTCCTATTGCTTTGCCTGATTTTATTTCTAAAGAACGAATTAGGCACTATTGGTCAAATCAAAATCCCCTAAGCTAAGCTTTTATTTTTTACAGAGGAGCTGAAGGATACAGTTGGATTCACAGCTTTTGCCTCGGAGCATATTTTTTATCACGCTGGAGACCTCATGCTATTTGATGTTGTGGTGACAAACATTCATGACCAATATCTTGCTGACCAGGGTATATTTATTTGTCCAATCAACGGCGTATATGTCTTCAGTGTGACTGTTTTACTCACTGAGTCGGGAGAAATGGGAGCCACTATCATGCATAAAGAGAAGCACTTGGCTTCTGCATACGCCAATCCCGGTGGCACCAATCAACAAGCATCGGTCACCGTGGTAACGGAATGTGGTGCTGGCGATCGAGTGTGGGTGAGAGCCGGTCACGACCATCAGGTGTATGGACATTCGTCAGCACGTTATACCTCTTTCTCCGGATTTGTGTTAGAATATGAATAAAACGGACGCAGCACATTTGCAGAAAAAACAATGTGCATTTTGTTTCAAGTAATATCTAGTATCCATGATGATAGGTTTTATTTAGAAAAACAATTGTTTGAACAAATTGGTGTTCTAATGCATGGCAGTTAACACATATAAGCACTGCACTCTCTCCTATTGTTTTGCAAAGAACCTTCAATAAATAGCATTTTCCTAAACTAATTTTGATATCAATGAAAAATCTGTAGAGATTAGGTAGGCACCATAATGACGGCAAGCTTGGATTATTTTTCTTGATAGTTTTCCGCAAAAACGAAACCAGAACGTTGCACTTTTTGATATTTCTGACATAAGCAGTGCGGAAAGTTTTTTGCGACAGTTTATACGGGTTCCAACGACTGGGTGGCTTGACATTTGAGCTAGCACCAGCGATTATATCAACATGCACTAAGTGTGCACAACAAACGTGAAAAAGTCACTATACAGCTAATGAAAAAATGTTACATTTCATGGACACACAGCAGTTTTCATTTAAATCAGATAATATTACAATGTGATAATTTAATTGATCGATTGCTTTTAATTTATCAAAGAATCTATTTATAATCGGATGCTTTCAATAACACACCAGCATAACTTTGACACTTTAATGGCTTTGATGACTCTGCTATATGCTCTAATGGTATGAAAACCAAAAATAGTAGCTATTATGTGTTTTTGTGTTACTTCTTAAGTTGTGAATTAGATTTTGTGCTCCATCGTTTAGTCATGGGAAATTTATAGTTTAATTAATAACTTTATGATAGAGTAAAGAAGTAACCATAGCTTTCAAACAAATTCATTGATAAAACCACTTCTGATAAGAAAGATTGCTAAATACTGTTATGTGAGCATGGACAAGACATTGGTCAAGTTTATATTGCCAGTCTTTGGAGTGTGAATCAATATAATAAAGCAAAATTTACATAAGTGATAAATTGAATTCGCATTATCTACCATCATTATCAATGACCCCAAATGTTAAATAAAACAGCGTACCACTGCGGAGGAATATGTCACAGCTAATCAAATTATTAGAAAAAATATGGTTTATGTGTGTACCGTTAATTTTATTGGCAGTGACTGATTGAGCATGTTATCATACGCCTATCACACCCGCGGAAAACACGCACGTCACGATGAGGCCAATACACGGTAAATGTCTGATTTAAACCATCTGTCTTTTCACTTTAAACTTGTTTATGCATTGCCGTTAATTTTCATCATTGAACAAAATTACTTAAACTTCAAGCAAAGAAAATACAAAGCCTATTTATTAGCATCTAATCATTCTAGTAATGCATTTCATAAATATAATAAAGATTTTGAATGTTTCCGGGCGAGTATATACGAACAAACCTGCAACCACTTGTTTAACTGTATCCGTATTTTCCCTTACAAGATGTAATATATTGTTGTATCTGTTGATATTGACAATAAAACAAGTTATTACATTCATTAAAGCATACTAAACAAGAAGTGAAATCAATAAATAACGAAGAAATATTTCATGAAATTTCATTGTGACAGGTTTGTGAATAATACTGATTCGATATTTTCACACAAAGATTTCACACAATTTTAGGATTGTATCATATCTTCTAAACTATGGTAGGAAGCTTTTCTGAACTGAGTGAGAGTTTTTCACATGAAACCCCTTATTTACAAACAATGGCACGGTCTTTAGTATGGACGTCGCTTAATCTATAGTTATTGATGACGTAACGCCCATGACTCATGAATCAAATCCTCCATAACCTGACGTGATAACATTGAGCAAAGACTCCTTATAGACGTTTGTACAACCGCAATCAAGTTTGTTTAATATCAATACCAAAACCTAAAAGCGAATCCAATCAATATTTTGATCTACATGTGGTTTCAAATGTTGCCCATTCATCAATGTTTCAATGCTTACATTGCTTATTTTAATGAGAGTAATTCCAATGTTATCCGACAAACGATTTGCTCCTTTAAAATGTCTGCTATTATCTATTTAACTAGTGATATAACGCGCTGTTCAAAAAAGTATAACTCCAAAATATGTTAGTAAAATTATATGAATAAAAAAGTATACCCATAACGCGTATTGTTCTTATTCAGAGATAGAAACATACAGCAAAGTTGCCCATGATGCTTAGTTTAATCTTTGTAGTGCTGTGAGTAGTGTAAAAGTGGGGCTATCAAAACAGGAAGTGACGTCATAATGACGTCAGGAGGTGTTTTGATACCCCCATGGGGCTTTTAAAACAGTGACGTCATATTGACGTCATATAGACGTGATATTGACGTCATATGGACGTCATATGGTTGTCATATGGACGTCATATGAACGTCATAATGACGTCAGGAGGTGTTTTGATAGCCCCATGGGGCTTTTAAAACAGTGACGTTATTTTGACGTGCTATAGACGTGATATAGACGTGATATAGACATTTTATAATTAGAGAACTCATAGCTACATGGTTAGAGCTCACCTATAAAGCCCCCTTAAAGTCAAAAGGGGGTATAAAAAGGGGTAAAAAAATAACCCCTTTTTTAGCAGTTCCCACACTCTCATGCATACACATACATACTAACACCATGACACGATTAGCGCTTATTTCGTATTGGTGGGTGGCCCTTAGAAGAGCCGGCACGTTTTTGATGTCTTGGACTGGCCTGCTGCAGTGTGTGAGTTGCTGCCCATTGAAAAGAAAGTGATCGCCTCTCAAGCCACAGGTGAAACATCTGACTGTGTAACAGTTGTTCAGAGGCAACAGCTGCGTCCAATAGGCTGCACAAATCAATTCTGCCAGTACCCGGTCTGGGGAGATCATGATGCCACATCCAGCGCAAATCTCCAGGTCCTGTTGGAGGAAGTATCTCCCCCAGGCCGGATACTCTTCCTCTTCAAGACGCGATGGAATGGTCTCCCCCAGCATGGTTGTCCTGAAGAAAGCCCCGTCATAATCGCCAGCCTCGATGTCCCTGAGTCGCTTTCCAAGTGTGACCCTTCTATTAAAAAAGACGGGCACGCATAGGACTAATCCGCGAGTCTGGTCCGGCAGCAGCTGGAAGAAGTAGACTCTTTCTGGTGGCGTCGGTGGCGGTGTGACAGGCAGGTGAAGTTCTCTGACTTCAGCGATGGTGAGAGCACTCCATGTTGACGGAAGCGAGTTTGAGCCCAAACTGAAATGACCATGGGTTATATACCACCTCAAGTGAGGACCCCCCCCCCCGGTACCTATGAGGACCCTCCCCCCAGGGAAAGAAGCAAACTGCCTGCATAAAGTAAGGACCCCCCCCCCCGGGTACTCATACATGTACTCTGTCAGGACCCCCCCCCCCGGTACCTATGAGGACCCTCCCCCCAGGGAAAGAAGCAAACTGCCTGCATAAAGTAAGGACCCCCCCCCCGGGTACTCATACATGTACTCTGTCAGGACCCCCCCCCCCCCCGCTAGTCAACCTGGTCGACAGGACCCCCCCCCCCCTCTGGTCAGCATATAATGCGAGGATGGTCGCTAGTAGTATATAAATGCGGGTTAAAGGCCACATTACCCAAAACAAGCAGCAAGATGTCTACAAGTCACACAATCACAGTGATGCGAGACGGCAAGACAGTGACGCTAACGACAGAATGTTATAAGTGTTTGGTGTGGATAGAGTATCCAGGACAACCACACAACTGCCCGGTGCACCACAATGCACCACGTCGGTACTGTTGTAAAACCTGCGGTGGTTTGCTATGGTACAAGTTTACTGCACGATTACCTGGACCGGAGCCATGCACAGACTGCTGGTGGTGCGGTGCGACGCTGAAAAACTTTGGATATTATAATTTTCATCCTTTCAAGTGTTCCAGAAGACCTTTCACGATGGAACAATTTTACAGATATCAGTGTGATTGCGGAAACCCGACTTGTTGGTGAAGAGCCAACATACTAACATCTTTGGGCCCTTCTAAGGGCCATCCTCTGTTGTGAAATGAAAACGCAAATTCTGTCTATGTATGAGTGTGTATAAAAGGGGTATGTCTGAGATTACATTTCAGCATTTCAGTTTCAGCAGTTGACGGAACAACAACCAGCTATGATCAAATGTGAAGAGCATGGGAAAGGAGCAAAGAGACAAAAGATGGAAGAAGATGACATTTGGCCATACGGTCAAGTTCAGTGTATGGAATGCAATGTGAAATTTCCATCTATGGATACTTATGAGACACACATTAAAGCTAAGATGAAAGGAGCAAAGAGACAAAAGATGGAAGAAGATGATATTTGGCCATACGGTCAACTTCAGTGTATGGAATGCAAAGTAAAAATATACTTGCATGCATACCAGCTGAGATGGACAATGTGCCTCATGAAGAACCTGTTTCAAAGAAACAAAAGACAGGACAAGTAGGGAGAGGTAGAAGGGTTAGTCTTGGTGAAAACGCGCAGGAAAAACGGCTTCAATCTGAGGATGGATCAGATTTACTGCTTGAAATGTGGATAATGCATTTATCAGCAGTCCAACATATGCAGCATACAATCCAGCAGATATTGAGCAGGACCTGCCAGAAGCCTATAAAGAATTATTTACCAAGTTTGACGAACATGAGCGACAAGGCTCTGGCTGGGTATTGGATAACATACTGTACATTGAAGTACACACAACTACGTTGATGCCTCTAGAAGCGAGTAGTTTTATTCCACTACCGAAGAAAGTGAAGAATACAAGGGGTGTGATAAACATTAAGAATGATGATAACAAGTGTTTCTTATGGTCAGTATTGGCTTACCTTCACCCTCTTGACGACAACCCAAATCGCGTGAATCATTACAAACCATTTTAGAAGGAATTAAAGGTAGAGGGTATGACATTTCCGACACCAATTACTGACATTCCAAAGTTTGAAAAGGAAAACGATGTAGCCATCAACGTCTTTGGATATGAACAAGATGTAGTTGTTCCAATACAACGTCAGTGTGAGAGAAATCAACTTACTTCTGATTAGCAATGACAAGACGAGGCATTACTGCCTCATCAAGAATTTTAGCAGACTTATGTCTTATCGATCAAAGCATAAGGCTACATATTTTTATTGTTTCAACTGTCTTCACGGGTTTGTACGACAAGATCTTTTAGATAAACATCGTGAAATGTGTGACAAGAATGGAGCACAACGTTTATCATTTCCCAAGGAACCCTTCATCAAGTTCAAGAATGTGGCTAAACAACAGCGAGCACCTTTTGTGATTTATGCTGACTTTGAATGTTTCACGCAAAAGCATGAAGAAGGAGACAAGTATCAACATCATCGTTCAAACAGCTTTGCCTATGTGGTTGTGAGCCAGTACGACACACGTGCACCAGTTGTGTATCGAGGAGACAATGCTGTAAAAGTCTTTTTAGACCATATGGTGAATGAACGTGATCGTATTGTACGTGGTTGAGAGCGGCCAAAGGAAATGGTGATGACTCGTGAAGACAAAGAGAATTTCAAGAACGCTGTTGATTGCTACATTTGTCATGAACCTCTAGAAGCAGATCGTGTGAGAGATCATGACCACATCAATGGCAAATATCGTGGAGCAGCGTACAATGAATGCAACTTACAATTTCGACTTAGAAAAGATCAGCAAGGGGATAAAGATTCTTTTATCATTCCCGTGTTTTCCCACAATTTGCGAGGCTATGACAGTCACCTGATCATGGAGGAAATTGGGAAATTCAAAGATGAAACGATTACAGTCATTCCCAACACCATTGAGAAATATATTGCATTCACCATGAGCAATCTGAAATTTACAGACAGCTTTCAGTTCATGAGTACCTCTCTACAGAAGTTGGTATCCAACCTTGCAGCAGAAGGGAAAGATAACTTCTACAACA
The DNA here is from genome assembly GCA_949752745.1 of Protula sp. h YS-2021. Lineage (NCBI taxonomy): Eukaryota > Metazoa > Annelida > Polychaeta > Sabellida > Serpulidae > Protula > Protula sp. h YS-2021. The sequence continues at coordinate 109,512,074 of OX457024.1, forward strand.
TGACCTCTCATATTCACGATAGTGACCAACAAGATTTGTTGCTGAGAAAGGGAGTGTACCCATACGATTACGTGGACGAACCATCCAAGTTTGCTGAAACACAGCTACCATCAAAGGACAAGTTTTATAGTCAGCTTAGCGAAGAGGACATTAGCGATGAGGATTATGCGCATGCACAGAAGGTGTGGGATACATTCAACTGTACCACATTTGGTGAATACCACGACCTGTACCTGAAATCAGATGTGTTATTACTAGCTGATGTGTTTGAAAATTTTCGTCAAGTATGCCTCAACACGTATGAATTGGATCCTGCTCACTACTATACAGCACCAGAACTGTCGTGGGATGCAATGTTAAAAGCGACAAAGGTGAAGTTGGAATTGATCAATGACATTGACATGTACCAAATGGTTGAGCAAGGCATACGCGGAGGAATATCTGTGATCACACACAAGTATGTGAAAGCAAATAATCCCTACGTAGCAGATTACAATTCTGAGATACCAAGCAACTATCTGATGTACCTCGACGCAAACAACTTGTATGGCTGGGCCATGTCACAAAGCATGCCGCAAAGAGGATTTATGTGGGTGAGCGAGCCAGAATCCCTCGACTTCATGGATGTAGCTGAAGATGATGACTTTGGATTCATTTGGGAAGTGGATTTAGAATATCCAAATTCAATCCATGATCATCATAATCACTACCCAGTGGCTCCAGAACGGAAATGTGTCAAAGTTGGAGAATTGTTAGAGTACAGTCAGAAGCTGCGGAAAGATCTAAAAATGAAAGAGAAACCCAGTGAAAAGCTCATTCCTAACTTGTCTGACAAGAAGAAATATGTACTTCATTACAGGAATTTACAACAATACGTCTCACTGGGGTTGAAAGTCACCAAAGTACATCGCGCCATCATGTTTGAACAGAGCAAATGGTTGGCTTGAACACGGAAAAGAGAAAATTGGCCAAGAACCCATTTGAGAAAGACTTCTTCAAACTGATGAACAACTGTGTTTGGCAAAACCATGGAAAATGTGAGAAAGCGAATCAATGTTGAACTTGTTCAAAAGGAAAAGCGGTTCAAGAAACTTGTAGCCAAACCTTCTTTCCACAAATTTAAAATTTTCAACGAAGATTTGACCGCGGTAAATTTGCGCAAAGTGGATTTGCTTCTGAATAAACCCATTTAAGTTGGCTTCACCATTCTTGACCTCAGCAAAGTGCTTATGTTCAACTTTCATTACAACTACATCATGGTCAAGTGTCCCAATGCCAAGTTGTTGTTCAGCGACACCGCCAGTCTATGTTACGACATAGAAACGGAAGATATCTACAAGGATATGCAGCAAGATGCTGACCTGTTCGACACAAGTGACTATCCGCCAGATCACTTCCTACATTCCAACGTGAACAAAAAAGTGCTTGGGAAAATGAAAGATGAGACGGCGGGCATCCCTATTGAAGAGTTTGTTGGACTCAGACCGAAAATGTACAGTTTATTGTGTGGTGGGAAAGCAAAACATACAGCTAAAGGCATCACTCGAGCTTGTCAAAGACGCATTAAACATGCGCAGTATAGAGACAGTTTGTTCAAGAAAACTCAAACGATGGCTACAGGACACATTATTCGAAGTCATAGTCACCAGCTTTTCTCGGAGAAGTTGAGGAAAGTAGCCCTCTCCCCATATGACGACAAGCGATATGTGCTGAATGATGGCTATTCCAGCTTAGCGCATGGACATTAAAAAGCAATAGTATAAAAGAGGGGAGGTCCTCCAACGTAAGAGTTATTTGAGGTGTGAACATTGAAGCGTTAACATGGAACCTGAAAGTCGTAAGAGATCTGCAACTGATATGGATACTTTTGCAGATACAGTTAAAGATTTAAAAGTTAAAAATCCTACCACTACCATCAAGAAATTGAAAGTGGAGACGGCACCAACACCACAGTCGTGGGATGGAATGCTTTCTCTAGGAAATGGAAAGTATATCAAGATTATGAAACAAAGCAATGAAGGAGTGGTAAACATTCGCAAGTACCTCAGAGATGAGGGGACCGGAAGAAACCGACCTACGAAAAAGGGTATTTTGCTGACAATACCTGAATGGAAAATGTTGAAGAAGCAAGTGAAAGAAGTGGATAAAAGGCTTCGAAGGCAAAAAGACGGCTCATAACAAGGTATTCTCATCATGAATGCACTCATGTTTAACGGCGGTGCTTACCTTATTGTAAATGAGAGGAATGGAGTGATAATAGGTTCTCGGATAATTTCTGATTATCGGTTTAAACCTGAAGTGTAGAAAGACTTTAAAAACATACAGCTTGAACCTGGGTTAGAACGCAGACTTGAAAATAAAGTTGAAGTGATGGTGATTGGACATGATTCTAACATACGTGTGGGATTCTGGAAAAATCTTTTACAGGATTTTCCAGAGGATTATAAGGGAGATGTGCCAGATACTCCATATACACAGTTAATCCACTTTGATATCAAGAACTGGCGCGCAGTCTTACGATTCCTAGAAGCTATACAACATCCACTCTTCGCCATCTTGCGAGCATAAAAACGTCATTGCAGACAGTTCAGATAGATGGTTCGAGGCATACGAATTTGATAATTCGAAGTCTTGTTGTTGGGATAATAGTTCATACTAGCATTGCTGGGTAAAGTAATGTAAAAACTTGTTGACTCCATGAAAGCTAAATCGTTTATGTGATGTAGATAGACTAGATGTGTATATACATTACTTCATGTTTGACACTCTTCATCCTCACTTTCTACATTGCTGTCTACATTGTTGTCTAAATTGCTATCTACATGATCTAAATTGGTATCTACTACTTCTCCCTGACAACAAGCACTAACACACCTAATTTTTACAGGAATAGTATTTTTATTTCCATTTTCTTTACAACAACAACACCATAACTCTTTAATCCATGTTAAAAAGTTTCCCATCCTTCTGGAAACAATCTTTGTTGACGTTGTTGTTGCTCTTTTGTAATATCTTCGCGAGTTGTCTTTTTGCCAAAAACAGTTCTTGGAATATTAGCGTCTACAATTTCCTCAATAAACTGCTTCCAGCCACGTTGAAAATGGTTTAGAAACTGTTGAGACTTTTCTGATTTTTTTTTGCATTAGATGCTGTAACAGACTTTTGTCGTTGTTGTTGTGATTGAATTGTTCGTAAATGACGTCCAAGCACTTGAGACATTTCTATTGCTTTTTCACGAGTTCGTTTCCCACGTAAAAGTTTATTCACTTTCGTTTTGATTTCAACATCTTTTCCCTTCTTTTCTAACAACATTTTATATTCATATTCAGGAATGAGAACCATTTTCAAAGTATGTTTCATTTTAACAGCAACTGAGCTAACAAGGGTAATGCAAATTGAGCAATAGCTCCAAACAAATCCTCCTTTCTGATTAACCAACTTCTTTTTTCTTCGAAGTGATATCTTCTTATCTGCCAGCGTACGTAGGGTATGACGTTCACGCTTGAATAACTTATACCTTTTTGAGCTTAATGGTAAATGTCCTCGCAACATATTCAAACAAATTTCAAACAAGCTAGTTAATTCCTCCTTAGTAGCTTGTTGTAGCAAGGATTTACGTCGTTTAGGCCCGCTGCGTGCGAGCAAGTGAAGGAAAGGTTGATTCGCTTGAATACGTTTAGACATCTTGGCTGCGAATGGTTAAGTGACTTGGTTCTTGTTCATACGCTACCTTATCAACATATACGTAATGTGTATCTTTTGGTAAAATGCCTGTGCGAATACGTAGTTGATGATTTGTCTTCGGCTTCAAATCAATAAATAAATAGCCATGAGGTTTGCTGGTAGCATCTTGATAGGCTTCTATGAGAAATTGAGATTTTCCAGGATACATTTGCCGCGCTAATGTACTTATTTGTTGACTGTCTCTAGGATTTTTAAACAGAATGATATAATGTGTATTCAAACTAATATTTCGCATTTCTCTACCATGATGAAACAAATTATGCACAATAAAAATAATGCTTAGATTTTGATGACTGCTGCCAACACTAAAGAGACGTGTCATGCGCTGATCACTATGCCATTTGGTCATTAAGTCATCAATGATGAGTAAGTTTGGTTTTTTCGGGTTAAAACGCTCTTCAATGTTATCTGGAATGCCTTGGTAAAATTCCACACCTTTCATTCCCTTATACAAAGGCTGATCTGCTGCATAGAGCCATAAAATGGTTTTTGGAGAGGGTTTAATTAACTTTTGTTCTAGAATTTCTCTAACTAGAGAAGTTTTACCACTGCCTGTAGGTCAAGAGACCAAACACGTGAATAAATGCTTCATTTTCGAATATCTGTTTCTTTCACCCAACTGTTAAACTTCTTTGGCCAACCTAACCACTTCACAAATAATTCTTTAACACCTCGTCTTTTTCGTGTTTTCAAAACCTTTTCAATTCTGTAGACTGATTCAATATCTTTTGTCACTTTCTGCAGTTCTTCTTCATAAAAATGTCCATCAATATCTTCATCTAAAAAGTCTTTCACACGATACAAGTGTGTTCCTTACTTCTTACAACGATGTGTGATAATGAACACTTCTTGCGTCCACTTTATATGATAATCCCGTTGAAATACATATTTCATGTGAGAAATGCGAACCTGATCACCAATTTTAAATTTGTAGGGTTTTTTCTTCTTTGGTTTTAATTTCAATTTGTCTACATACATATACTTCCACACTTTCGATTCTATGTCTTTACGAATATCTGCAGGAGCATACTTATTAGGGAGGGAGCCATGAGGTCTATGGTTGTAATTATACACAAAGTCTGGAAGGATGTCCATGTATCGATACGTTTGATTATGAAGGAAATATCGATACATCATTCCTTTTAGAGTACGAATGACTCTCTCAGCAAAGTTGCCTTTGGTTTCATTCTTTGTCGTATAGGCATGTATTCCCTCCTTCTTCAAAAATGCTTTTACCCATCTGTTTTTAAATTCAGTTCCTTTATCTGACCTTAGAGTTCGTGGTCTTCATTGTGTTACATGAAAAATCTTTTGAAAGGCTTCTATGACGCTGGTATGTGATTTATTAGGCATTGGCTGCACCCACAAATATTTGGAAAACACATCAATGACAACCAATAAAAAGTGGGTTTCATCATTATAGGAAGCTATGTTTCCCATGTCAGCTAAATCAATATCCCACATGTCATCAATTCCACGTGTAATGACACGTTGCCTTTTAAACCTGTATTTTACAGGTTGTAGTAAACTGAAGGCATCTTGATCCTGTAACCATTTCTTCACTTGTGAATGAGTGACTGGTTGATCATGTTTTTTAATAAAAAATAAAGTTTGTAAGGACCAGCAAATGCCCCGGGTTGACCAGGTTTAAATTAAATATTGGTTAAGTAGTCTTTCCACGTCGACATGTTAACACTAAATGATCAACACTTGTTAACATATCTTGCATTTTATTTTATCAACACATCTTGCATTTTATCAACACATCTAACATTTTATTTTATCAACATATCTTGCATTTTATCAACACATCTTAAATTTTATTTTATCAACATATCTTACAAATCAAGTATTGATACAATGGTGTGAATAATTGGAGTCCATTGATCTTCAATGTATATTAACCAACTTCTTAATTTATCAAATGTGATAGCATCTACACCATATTTTTCACAACGTTGATTTACATTATCTAACACTTTATCTAAATGAATGTAATATTTAGCTTCATTCCAATATGTATAGACACATGTAGAATGACAAATATGTTCTGAACACTCTTCATTTTGACAAGCAGGACATACTAAACATGCAAACTTTTTTACAGCTAATAACATTTCTTCACAATATGTTTTTTGCACAATATATTGTCTCAATGTAATGTCCGCCATTATACTGCAATGTAGATTAACCACTCTCTCACTTCATCAAACAGTCTTGTATGAAATCGAGCGAAGTGATATGCTGCTTCCACATCAAACTCCTCAGCTCCACCAATGTTTGAAAACACACACTCTTTGATGAAATCCTCGCGTAAGTTTGGTACGTTCAACGTGAAATGAGCAAGTTCCCAATAAATGTCAAAGTGTTGCAGTTTCTGTTGAATAGATCCAAAACGTGCCAGTTCACTTATCATGTAGTCCACATACTTGTCCTTGAAACACGTTTCTACATCCATCTTTCACATGTCTATATAACACGTCTGCACACTGTGACGGCTGGTAAGCAAATGACTCTCAGTCTTACTCCGCAGAAACAGTTTGTGAGCCGCACTTGTTTCAGAAGTTGTCTGGTTCACACAACTTGCAATTTGTACTTGTGGCAGTGACAATCATAATCCTCAGCATATCCGTAAGCACCACAATATTCACAGGTAAATCCAAGTTGATTTTGCACATCCATATTCTCCAATTGAACTTCAGCCAGTCTTTTCTTGGATAACTTTGACACTTTCATCCGATTGTCCTTTTGCAGCTTGATAGGAGTTTTCTTGCCATGACATTCCGTACATGGCAATAAAGTTGAGTTAATGCTATCCATCTCCTGAAGCAATGTCTCCCATTCACCATCATTCATGTTGATGTAGAACTTGTATTCTTTCCCTTCAAACAGTGATGCTTGCACAAAACTCACATAGCGCATATCCAAGTATGAAATGACTTCAAGCCACTTCGTTTGCGTTAAGTACAGTTTGAAGCCAATGTCGCGTAATCTTGCTAAGTTCAGGCACACAATCTTCCACAAGGATGGTGATAAAACAAGCCATCTCTCTCCACGTTTGATTCGAATCAATAATCCAAATTGTTCATGCTCCACAGTAATGCTTAAGCTTGCACTAATTTTAAAGCTGCTTGTCTTCTCCATGTCGAATGATGACTGCACTTGACACCTCACTCCTTTTATATGACATTACATATATGTTTTCATTAGATGTTTGCAAAATCGCGGAGTGATCTCGTTGAAACCATCCAGAAAAGCTGTTGGCAAACCGTCTGTCAGAGATTGTCTCATGACAATCACGAAAAAGTCTCCTCGTTTGCGACTCCCAATTATCCATTGAAAGAGCATTGGCATGGTGAAATGTCCTTTTTCATAGAGGTAAGCCATCATATCATACACCTTAATACGTTCTTCAAGGTACTTGAAGCCATGTAGCATGACCTTTGCACATTTGGAATCGCGATCTTCCTCAACACACTTTGGCGCCGGTAGACATAAAGTCTTAAAAAGTTCCTCATGAAGACTTCTAATAAGCTGAACGAAACGTCGGGTCATGGCTTCGGAGAACTGTGGCTCTGACGCGGGAAGATGCTCTATGTTTCCTTCTAGCATGTAGATAAGCTGAATGACAGTGTTCACTTCTTCCGTTAGGTACATATATGTGTGCTGATCGAAAAAGCCTTCTTCACATAAACGCCATAAAATGTTGCAATCGATCAGAGGAATCACTGCTTTAAAGTTTCGTTTCACAAGCGTGACGTCTTCCTCTGTAACAGGAATAGTTTTGCTCAATTCAAATTTAGATTTGAGCTGCTTTTCATCGTCGTCGCTGTCGTCGTTGTCGTCATTGTCGTCATTGTCGTCATCACCGTCGTTGTCATCACCGTCGTTGTCATCATTGTTGTCACCGTCGTCATCGCTTGACATGACCACTTCTTCCTCCTCAAGATGCTGTGGATGCGCCTGTAACTTTGTACTAAGTGGCTTGGCGCTACCATTTACAAGCGCATTGGCAACCCAGAACGGGTAGTCAGATCCCTCAGGATCAGGTATTGCTTGCTGTACTGGCTGTACTTCTTCAGGCCTAGTTTGCTGTACTGTAGGCACGTCCGACGGAGCCCCTAATGCTTCCTCCAAGTCTTTTTCAGCTTCTGCTAGTGTACTTAGGAAGGTAGCAGTCTCCTCTGCAGTTAAAACTGCATCTGTAAAAGCCACTGTTTCATTGCTTAACAGGCTATCAATTTCCATGTTGCTAGCCGTTGCTGCTTTTCGAGACGTCTCCATGATGGTTTGGTAATGCAATAGCCATAGGGGTGTCGAACCGACCTTTTAAACTACTGTCGGTGAGCCGTGAGCCAGCGGCTAAAAAGGCGATGGGCGGGGGGGGGTCCATGGGCCGGGGGGGGGGGCCGTCGACCAGCTCACCCATATAGGGGGTGACAGTTAGCTCAGTCGGTAGAGCGTTGGTCCTGTAATCCTATGGTCTCTGGTTCGAATCCGGCCAGGGGTGGAAAGCGGTGGATTGACTTTCGCTCGAATTGCCTCAGCTAAACGACTGCACAACAAGATCCACCACCACGGAATTCAAAATCAGCACAAATGAGTCTTCCGGCCATCCCTTTAAAAAAAAAATGCTCACCCATATAGATACAGTGTATGCTTAAAGGTTGATGGGCCGGGGGGGGGGGCTAAGTGAGCCAGGGAGGACTCAGTGAGCCTGGGGGGGGCTCAGTAAACCGGGGGGGGGGTCCTTTATAATAGCAGCCTCGAACTGTATGCAGTCAGTCTGCTTTTGATCACTGAAGAAGCAACACCTAAAAAGAAAAAAAAACAAAATGCAACACAAACAGGAATTCTTCTCAGAGGAACGAAGGAGGAAGTACTTCCTGAGCCAGAAGGATGTCGACCTCTGGGAAGAAATTTACATCGACTATCAGGCGTTCCTGTTTAAAAAGTGGAGGGATTTTCTGAGGACCAAGCCAGAACAGGAATGCAACCGGTTTGGCAGGGCGGCGGAGGAAGGCTACAAGCGACGGAGGGAGGTGTCGCCCGACCAATTCAGGGACCTGTCGCCCTGCCAGGAAGAAAGGCCAGCCAGAACGACTCCTGCCAAGGCCACAGCAGCAACCATGACAACGGCGACTCCTGTCAAAGCAACTCCTGCTAAAGCCACAGCGTCGACGATGACGACTCCACCGAAATCAAGTCCAAGGGAAGCTGATGTGACTGTTCGGAAGGTGCCGGCGGCACCAGTTACGGAGAGGCGGCACTTACCCAGTGCCACCGTTACAAGACCGAGCAGTCCGCCACCAGCTCCTGAGGACGAGGTTGCAGCCGCTGTCGCCAGTATTACGGATATTCCAGTGGTTGACTTCAGCCTCATGCAATCGCCTTCCGATTTTGACTGCACCGTGGAACTGGTTGACTTGAAGCAGGAGGATGGCTCTAGAAAAGAGTCAACCCTCCAGGATATCGTGCAGTACTTGGATACGGCCGATAATGTACAGTACTGCGACTTCTGCCATTTTGGAATTCGGGCAGGAGTTCCTCTCCGAGTGCACGAACAGGAATGCCAAGAGGCACTACGGCCGGAATATCATTATTGTAGTGCTCTTGGTAGAGGTTTCAAGTCGCACAGGGCCGCGGTAGCAGCGCACAGGAGGAAGGCCGGCTGTAGGGAGGATGACGGCAGCGGCAGAGGCGGAGGTAGCAGCGGCGCTAGAGGTAGAGGCAGGGGAAGCGGCGGCAGGGGAAGCGACGAGACGTGAAACGACGGCAGGGGAAGCGACGGCTGGCCGAAGCTGAAGAAAATCCCTCCACGGCTGCTTTTTAGCGGCCTCCCATTATTACGAAATGAACGCTAATCGTGTCATGGTGTTAGCATGTATGTGTATGCATGAGAGTGTGGGAAATGCTAAAAAAAGGGGTCTATAAATCATTGATTTATACCCCCCATCTGTCCGTCTGACCGTCTGAAAAAGCTAAACAAACTGCTGTCTGGGTTAAAAATACCCAGACTTGAGAAATAAACGCTAAATCTGTCCGTCTGACCGTCTGATGTGTTATGTGTGTGTGAAGAGAGAGATAAAAAAGAAATAAAAAAATGATTGTCCGTCTGACCGTCTGAGAAAGCTAAACAAATTGCTGTCTGGGTTAAAAATACCCTGGCTTGAGAAATGAAACGCTAAATCTGTCCGTCTGACCGTCTGCTGTGGCGTTATGTGTGTGTGAAGAGAGAGAGAGTTAAAATAAATTGCCGTCTTTGTTTAAAAATATCCTGGCTTGAGAAATAAACGCTAAATCTGTCCGTCTGACCGTCTGCTGTGGTGTTATGTGTGTTTGGAGAGAGAGAGAGAGAGAGAGAGAGAGAGAGAGAGTTAAAAAAAGTTTCCTGTCTGGGTTAAAAAAAATACCCTTGCTTGAGAAATAAACGCTAAATCTGTCCGTCTGACCGTCTGCTGTGTTATGTGTGTATGGAGAGAGAGACTTAAAAAAAGCCGCTATCTGGGTTAAAAATACCCAGGCTTGAGAAATAAAACGCTGAATCGGTTGTGACTATATATGTGTGAAGAGAGAGTTTAAAAAAAGTTGCTATCTAGGTTAAAAATACCCAGGCTTAAGAAATAAAACGCTGAATCGGTTGTGGCTATAAATGTGTGAAGAGAGAGAGAGAAAAATAAAAAAGACTGCCCGTCTGTCCGTCTGTCGTAGGTGTTATTTGTGTTTGGAGAGTGAGAAAGGTAAAAAAAAGAAAAGAGTGGAGAGAGAGCTCTCATCTCAATGCTTGTTCGGTTTTAATTGCTGCTACGGCAAGCCATTAGCGAGAAAGCAAAAAAAATGATTGTCCGTTTGCCCGTCTCCCGTAGGTCTTATATGTGTGGAGAGAGAGATAGAGCAAAAGAAAAAGTGAGGGAAAAAATTCATTGTTTGTTTGCTTGACTGTCGTGGATAGACAGAGCAAAAGAAAAAGTGTGGATAAAAAAGATGGCCACCGTTCGAGAAAGAGTGAAAGAGAGGCTGCGTTTGCTGTCGTAGCCGCCGTTGATACGACCTTCGTTTGGGAGAGTGAGAGTGAAAGAGAGAATGGGTAAAAAAAAGAATGGCTTGAGAAAGGAAAACGCTAAATGAGTCGTGTGTGGTTAGTACATGTAATGAGAGAGAGCGAGAAAATCGAAACAAAAAAAAGACTGCCTAGCCACCCTTGTGTGTGCGCACAGAGAGAGAGAGAGAGAGCTCTGGGTTAAAAATAGCTTCCTTAAGGGCACAATGGCTGCCCAGTTTTAATTGCTTCTACGACAAGCCATTAGCGAGAAAGCAAAAAAATGATTGTCTGTCTGCCCCGTCTCCCATAGGTGATATATGTGTGGAGAGAGAGATAGAGCAAAAGAAAAAGTGAGGGAAAAATCATTGCTTGTTTGCCTGACTGTCGTGGATAGACAGAGCAAAAGAAAAAGTGTGGATAAAAAAGATGACCACCGTTCGAGAAAGAGTGAAAGAGTGGCTGCGTTTGCTACCATATTTTTTTGGAAAGCTGTGGCCGCCGCGGTGTGTGTCAAAAGAGAGCTCTGGGTTAAAAATAGCGTCTCTCAGTTTTAATTGCTGCTACGGCAATCCATTAGTGTGTGTGCTTGGAGAGCGAGAAAGCGGAAAAAAGACTATTCGTTTGCCCCTCAAACGCCGTGGTGTGATGGAGAGAGAGAGAGATACAAAAATTTAAAAAAAGACTGCCCTTTTATCCGGATGTCTTTTTATCCGGGTGCCCTTTTATCCGGGTGCCCTTTTATCCGGTTGCCGTAGGTGTTATGTGTGTGTATGGAGTGAGAAAGTTAAAAAAGAGCTATTGTTGCCTGTATATACCGTGATGGAGAGACAGAGCTCTCTGAGTTAAAAATGGCTTCATTAAGGAAAAGAGTGCTCATTTTTTAATTGCTGTTGCAATGGCTTCGTTAGAGAGCGAGAAAGCCCAGAAAAACAGTTGCTGCCGTGATTTGATGTGTGTGGAGAGACAGAGAGTTAAAAAAAAACATGACTGTCTGGGTGTCCGTGTGTCTGGGTGTTCGTGTGTCTGGGTGTCCGTTTGTTCGGTTGCCGTAGGTGTTATGTGTGTATGTATGTGGAGCGAGAAAGCTTAAAAAAGAGTTGTTGTTGCCTGTATATACCGTAATGGAGAGACAGAGCTCTCTGGGTTAAAAATGACGTCTCTTAAGGCGGCGTTGCTTACGTTTAATTGCTGCTACGGCAATCCATTAGTGAAGGTGTGGAGTGAGAAAGCAAAAAAAAGACTGTTCGTTTGCTCCCACCTACCGTGGTGTGTGATGGAGAGAGAGAGGTTAAAAAAAAACAAAAAAAAAAAAGACTGCCCGTTTGTCCGAGTGTCCGTTTGTCCGGGTAGTCCGTTTGTCCGGGTGTCCGTTTGTCCGACTGACCCTTTACCAGTCTCTCATGGTGTGTGTTTGGAGAGAGAAAGCTAAAAAAAGAGTTGTTGTTGCTTGGATACATAGAGTGGCCTGCGGTGAGCCGTGAGCCAGCGGCTAAAAAGTCGATGGGCGGGGGGGGGGGGGGGGGGGTCGATGGGCCGGGGGGGCCCGTCGACCAGCTCACCCATATAGATACAGTGTATTCTTAAAGGTCGATGGGCCGGGGGGTGCCGCAGGTACGTACCTACAGCAGGCACAGCAGGTACGGGGGGTCTACCGGAGGTACACGTACCTACAGCAGGCACATACCTGTTGGTCGCATGCAGGCTTGAGTCGATCTGTGTGACGTCATTAATGGGTTGAAATACTCGACAGGCCAGCTCTAACCATGTCTCTATGAGTCCGTCTGTCCGTCTGCTGTGGTGTTATGTGTGTGGAGAGAGAGAGAGAGATAAAAAATAAAAAAGTGTGCCTCAGCAGCCCCAGCTGCCCCAGCTGCCCCAGCTGCCCGTTTGAATGGCCGCCCGTTTGAATGGTCGTTTGAATGGCCGCCCGTTTGAATTGCTGCCCGCTATCCCTATTACGTCATTATGACGTTCATATGACGTTCATATGACCTCCATATGACCTCCATATGAACTCCATATGACCTCCATATGACCTCCATAACACGTCTATATCACGTCTATATCACGTCTATATCATGTCAAAATGACGTCACTGTTTTAAAAGCCCCATAGGGCTATCAAAACACCTCCTGACGTCATTATGACGTTCATATGACGTCCATATGACAACCATATGACAACTATATGACGTCCATATGACGTCAATATCACGTCCATATGACGTCAATATGACGTCACTGTTTTAAAAGCCCCATGGGGCTATCAAAACACCTCCTGACGTCATTATGACGTCACTTCCTGTTTTGATAGCCCCACTTTTACACTACTGCTGTGTGCTTACATCTTGATTTTCTCCCTTCAGGACTTTTGCCAAATATTGCTATGTGGCTCTAATAACGATCAACTTACAGAGATAGATGCTATTGTTTTTGGTAATCATATTGATATAATTAATACAGCTATTGTTTTTGAACAACTCAATGGAAATGTGCTTGTTCAAATGTGTTCATTGTGAAAGAAATACTATTTTGTCATGCCATAACATCAATTTTGTTTGAAATAACAAATATTGGAAAAAGGATTCTTTTGCATAATGTTGCTCAATGTGTATCTCAACAAGGTTATCATCTCACAACTTAAATTATCGCTACTTACAGTCTTTTAAGTTGACATATGATGTATAAATGAAGCACACAAACTGCAAAACTTTACAGGATACAAAATCACCATTCATACCGAAGGGAAATTTCTATTAACTTCCCTTAGCTTTGGATTAAATATGCGGAATATTTCGAGCAATTTGAAACTGATGAATACACCGCGAATAAACCAAATGCCGTCCGTAAGAAATCCTTTCCAATGTTTCTTTATTTTTCTTCAGCCAACTTCTGATATTTCTGCACATTATAAGTGCAACTTCTTTCTTCAGACAGCATAAACTCGGTTGAATCATCGTATTCTTATATGCCAGTGAATGCTCACACAGCAAAATGTACTCGTTATCGTTCAGAAAAGACGTTAGTTTCCCAGACATGATGTCCGCTTCAAGAGACTGATATGTGGCACTTGCCCAGTCGTATGCAGTGCCTTCGACAACAGAACCCTTTATAATTGCTTCTTTGCCATAATATGTTTGTCCATCAACAGTTACTTTAATTAAAACGTTTTGGTCTAAGTATTTCTCGCCGTCTTTTAATACATCGTGGTGCCGCTGATATATTTGAAACAAGCATGATTTTAGCATGTAACTTGTTATGAAATCCTCTGAACTGAACGATTCTGAAGGACTTAACAAGTTGTAATACAAGTCTTCTGAAAAACATATAGCTTTGATACGGAGGGCTTTTGCGATTGAGTAGCCAAGTCTAGCCTCTACTGGCAAAACGTCTTTAACCAATGCATTTTCTGTGAACGTCATGGATTCTTTGAACGGCCGGTTTGCTGTACTTCCAGAGTATGTACCTGAAGGACCTGCTATAAGCTGCTTTACGCCTGGATCGGGACCTGAATAGTCATGACGTGATATTTTACTAATTAATTGATGTGGTAATTTGTCCAGTAGAGTGTACGCCCAATCTCTATTTCCCTCCAAACCTGGATTGGATGATATCAAGTCTTTGTAAGAAAACGCCAAAACAAGATCAACGTGAATGACTACACCTCGAAATAGAGAAGAGTTGCGCCACAGCAGCTGGAGGCATGCAATCTTATCTTTTCTTTCCAGGCAACGTCGATGAAGAGATATAGTTTTCAATGAAAATCTACCCTCAAACATATTCAATAATTCTGCCTCAAATTGATTGTAAAAGTCTTCCACAACTAATTGGGGAAACATGAAAGGATATCCATACTGATGCAATACTTCTGAAGAAGCCAATATCTGTCCATCGGCTACATTATCTGCTTGTATGTGCTTTAATATACAAGTAACATCCATCTCATCTAACAAAAATGTCTTTGATCCTTCTGCACAACTTCCAGATAGCTTCGGCACAAAAGAGAAATGTGCTGTTGATTCTTTCGACGAAAATCGACGTGAAACTTCACAAAGAAATGAGAAACAATCTGAAAGCATGGTCTCTCTGTCAACGGTATTACACCAGGAAGATGAAGCAATTACTTTACATAAGATTGCATCCGTTAATCCATCAGTGGGATGGGCTGTACTTGTCAAAGAGGTTGAGGTAATGGCTTCATATTTTCTAAGAGATGATTGTGCGCGGATTTCGACACATTTGTGACTTTTACCCAACAGTTGGGCTGGAATGTTTAATCTGCCCACAACAGCAGCTACAGTTTCGCCCTGAAAGCAAAATCTTTCTAAGATACCAATTATCGTGTCTGATTCCATTCCTTCTGCCAAAAAAGCAACTAGATCCGGACTACAAGCATATGCTATGGCATATTCAAGCAGCGTCATACCTCTCCAAGTTATTGTTTCGTCCGCTTGGTACTGACGGAGAAGCTTGCATTTTGGAAGTGAATTGATTCGAATAGCACAGAAAAACGCTGTTTCACTTCCAACATCGTTACAGTACAGATTAGTACTGGTACCGTGATACTGATTAGAGATCGTAATAAGGTTTGGAAAGGAAGCATTAACTGGTGCTCCTCTCTCTAAGAGCTTTTTACATGTCTCTAATGATGACGTCTCAATTGCCAATGGTAATGTAAATTCGCACGTCAATGCGGCCTCGGGGTGACTCAGAAGCAAGTCTATACAAAAACGGTATGTTTCTGGCTCTTTAAATTTCGAAATGTCTCCGAATATCCTCATAAAATATGTTAATGGACTGTTTCTACTCAAGTCCTGCATGGATAAACTAACTTTAATATTAGGACTTTTTACCAATAGACTAAGGATATCTGCAGCTATTTCGCGCGGATTTTGCACGTACTTTTCCAGTGCCTTCCATAACACAAATTTCCCATCCTTATCAGGGGTTTCATTTAAGTTTACGTTCGTTCTGTGTAGCATTTTTTGTAATCTCTCAAGCTGATTGAGATCCACAGAGGTTAACACAGAAGAAACAAATTCGTAAACAGTTTTTTTCTCATCAATATCCTCTTGATTTTTCTTTAACCTTATTGGTAATGGCTTTACTGTCCTATTCGATGACATTTTCGTAATAAGTACGTTAAATGTAAGCCTGTTTTTAAATATCAACGATCGCACTTCTTAACTCTTAACTTATCAACGCGTTATGTAAACTGCTTTAATATTTTATTTCACATGTGCATCAACGTTACCTATTGATATATATGTTCTCTGTAAGTTGATCGAACGTGCATTTGAAATATCAAATTTTCATACTTCATGCACAATTCATTAGCATTTAAGGAGAGTTTTTTCCTTATCTTTCTCGCTTAAATTGACTCCAGGCAACGATAGTAGCTAGTTATTTGTTCAAATATGTCTATCCATTCTTGTAAGTTAGCAAAGTACGATCTATGAATGGTATGGCTAACATGTCTAACACATTTTCAATATCGTCTATAAATATAAGAGAATGACTTAAGTTGCCGAATTTGATTACCCAAGTATCTTGTACATAGTAAATATGAACCACTGTGTAGATTGACTTAAGGGTGAGAGATGCTTTGCACTAACCTCAATTTGTACTAGCGTCAATGCAGATATATGATGCAAGTAACAGCGAAAAGGCACCACATTGTTTTCACTGTTAGAACTAGCACGGGTAGCTAGGTTTGTGAGAGTACCCCTGTGTCATTCGTTTCGATTTTGCTTTAAGATTTTGTAGTGAACTGTGGTCTCATTTTAAATCGGACAACCATGAGAAATATTTATTTTTAAAACCTGTGCTTTTTTGCTTTCTTTAAAAACGTTTCACTTCACATGAAAATGTTCCCGCTCTTTGTTTTAGAGGTAATTACTTCGATATTTTAGGAAACGACAAGCAAACAAGTTGTTCTGATACAGATCCGATAATTGTTCGCATTTATTTTCGAAGAATAACCTTTTTCAGAAAAAGTGAGGACGAAGCGGTAGTATTGGAATTTTCCTACACAATACGTAAACTTGTTAGAAAATAAAATTAACATTTATACTAGGGTTGGCTTAAGAGGGGCGGGAGGGTAGTTAAAGATGCCCAATTGCCAATCAACGCCCATGTGTCCAAATTACAACCTGCTGAATTTTTTGACGAGAATTTCGAGATTGTGGTCTGCCATCAATATGTAAAGTTTTCGTCCGATATAAAGCACGGAACGGAAATATCTAGTCCAAAGGAGACTGAAATATCTAGTCCAAAGGAGACTGAAATATCTAGTCCAAACGAGACGGAAATATCTAGTCCAAACGAGAAGGAAATATCTAGTCCAAACGAGACGGTTGTCTAGTCTAGTCCAAACAGTTGTCACTTCCACTTTATTTTAACGACAGTTAACTTTATTCTTTTACCTTTTTAAGCTATAACTGTGGGTTTTTCGTACACGTACAGTAAATCCGGTTTTTATACATTGATGGAACAGATTTGGCAGTTTGTGGGCAGTTTCTCGTGCGTGGCTTAACAATAAGCCCGCTTTCCTGCAAAAGTATGCACATGTGACAGACAAGTTGTGTATTCAGGCAATTCGTCAACTGCCTAAAAATTCGTGTACTGAATTAGAGAGAAGTGGAATCAATAATTGTAAAGTCCTTTTGAAAAATGTGTATAAGACGAAACACTTAAGATCAATTTGCTGCGATAGCGGATAACCTCCATATCGGCTTGATTCCAGAATTTTTATGTGGAGACCGACGTAAGAGGTAACATCTCGTGTTCTGGTCATCACAGCTTACTCAAATTTGATAGCATATTTCATTTTGCAAAACGATACCTTATGCCATATGTTTTGAATTTTTTACTTATTTTAAAACTTGTTCTTAAAAAATTAAAAATTGATATAAATTCAATTCATTAAAAACCATGATTATGTGGTGTATTTCTCTACAGTTTGTGTATATTGCAATGGTGTGAACGCCGAAGCTGTTTATGAAAAGATTCAATTGATTTGCGCACCACTAATAGAAGCACCGATCTATTTATAGATAAAATTTCAGCATTTTTCCTTATTGTGAACTGTCGGTTCAAGTCCTGAGAAATTACTTTACTGTACACTGCAAAAATCGTTTTCCTACTAAGTTTTGCAAATAAAACAATAATGCTAAAATAATTAAAATGCATCAGACAAACTCAAATATTACGTTTATTTTGTTGGTCATTGAATATTTTCTCACAAAATCATCTGTGAGCACTTCATGTGACATAAAGAAGATATCCCAACATAAAAAACGATTTAAGAAGTCTACAACTAATTTTTCAGGACTAGTAGAAAAAGGCTTAGATCCATATATAGATCGGTGCCTCCATTGTGATGATATTGCAAAATAATATAGTCTAACAGTTTACATGCTTATAAATCACGGAAGTCTTGTCAAATTAAGCGAAACAGATTATAACCATGTGTTAAAAAATTTCTCAAACTTACGTTGGACGGGATCTTGACACGGTGCATTCAAAGACGACACTAAATCGAACTAAAAATAGACAGTTTCCAGAGAGATGACATCACTGTCTCTTAATAAACGCTGAGTAAATTGATTCACCAATTAGGATTGAAGGACAGGAAAACCTGCGTGTAGACAAACATGTATAATGTGGACAACCCTCTATTGTGGACAGAACATCTTAGAATCGGAACACTTCATCGTTCACTCACATTAAAGGACTATTACTATTGTGGACACCTCGTTATTCGGGACATTGGACACTTCTTCCCCGTACCGAATACAAGCTTACTTCAGTTTTAGCGTACTTACTTTATGGAGTGAGCCTTATCCATGTGCCATGTCGTTAGTGGGATATTAGGACGCGTTTCAGTGACGTTTCTTTTATTTCGTGTATCTTATGTCATCTTATCTAGAATCAGTTCTCTCCCATTTGTACAGGAGTTTACATAACCCCACCACTCCCCGTCCCGCTCCTTTAAAAAAATATAAATAAATAATGAAAATTAAAGGTCATATTCTTGTGTATCTTATTTTGTTTTCGCAGTGGTTTTTTTTTAAATTATGCGTTATATTATTTTTATGAATGCAAAAGGCTAATTTATAAATGTGAACAGTAATTCAACACCTTACTATAAAGTGTAGGGAGTGGGTTTGAACGATTTTAAGTATGTTAAGTATGTTTTAAATGTAAATAACAGTGTTTATCAATTATGATCTACGAATACTGAGGAGCACTGTCATTAGTATTATTGTGGCAACAGTCCATGATTACTAACCAAACACAGGTCGTATTTGTATTCACTTACTGTAAAGCTCTAATTTTATTTTTGCGTTTTACAGTACTATCAACATTTGAAATTAATTAAAAAGTAGGACATTTTCAAAATAGCTTGTGTTTTTTTAAGATTGTAAGAAGTGTTTCCTGCAAAGATGTAAATCGCAGAACTGAAATAAACCTTAGTTTACCAGTGAAAGTAAATTTAAACTTACCAAGTTTGTTTCTGTCGAGGATTCTGGCGGTGTTTGTCTAGTCATTGTAATCTAACTTGTGTTATGTTCTCCAAGTTCTTAAAGATTCTTTCAGCCACGAAATGTCTCCTCAATTTGAATTTCTAATGCGTTTTTATGCATTTTATTAAGCTCGTTTGGTATTTGTAACCGTTATGAAAAAAGTGTATGAGTTTTGTTATAAATCGAGAAAAAATTACAAGTTTTCGGCAAGTTTAAAAAGTGGGGGGATTGGCCTGGCTGTTCCATGTTGCTTAAAGTGTGCAAGGTTTGCAACGATCAAATTACGAAAATCATAAATAAATAAAACCTGGACGAGCACTCTTTATTATGCATCTGAAAGGCAGATTCACAGATGTTTGTTTTGAATTTTAGATATAAAAAGTAAATTGATATCTTGATATCAAAAATTAATTTTTAGATTAAAAAACATTTGCACTTTTCAAAATATAAATTTAAAAGGTCTCATTATGAAATAATTGTATCTTAAATAAATTCCTGATATTAATAAGAAGATTGAGCTCATAAAAATGATTGAGCTCAAAATTGAGATGTTTCTATCAAATATTTCATTTTTGCTCAAGTTATGATCTTAGATTTTAGAGATCAATAAATCAGCTTAGATATCATTAAATATTTTTGATATCACTAAATATTGATTGATATCAAGAATTATTTTTTGATATCAAGAAAACATTAGGAGATATCAAAAATATCATTACAGACAGCAAAAAATAATTTTTGCCATAAATAATTAATTTTTTGGGATCACAAATTAATTCTTCATATCAAAAAACAAATTTCGGAGATCAAAAATTAAGACTCGATATCAATAATTGCTTAATAAATGCTAAAATGGCATTCCATATGAGCCTCTAAACACAAAACTGAAGAAATGATACTAATAATAAAAACTGAACAAAAAAATTATAAACAGTCACAATTCAAACTTGATCTAATATCAAATCTATCATTGCACCGCGAAGGATACGTCATGGGCGTAAATAAATCTGACAATCTGACTTTTTTACCTATTAAACTCAGTAAGATGTCGTGCTGGACAGTTTATTTATGTTTAGAATTTTATACCGACTCTTGCAGGTCTTCCAATCCTTTCTTTTTCACAATGCTAAAAAACTACTGGTTATTTACTGAATAGTCTTAGAAGAGTTGTGTAAATTTTATTTAGCTACACGACTGACGGGGTAATTTTGAAAGAAATAACGGTAAGTATTAAAAAACCGCCGGCAAGTTTTGCTCTCTCGGCCTTAACTACACTTCTTTTTCAAATATTAGAAACGGATGATATATTTGCATAAATAAAACGGAACCCCGTCCCTGAACCGATCGCGATATATTCTTTTAGGTTATTAAATCAAAGAAATTGACGACTAAAGAACGCATTAAGCCAACAATGTATAAATCCGAATTACCTAAGGACATCTGAGAACGGCATTTTGTGAGAACGGCAGTTGCTGACAAAGGCAATTTACTGAGAAAGGGGATTTACTGAGAACGGCATTTACTGAGATTGGCATTTACCGAGAACCCTATTTACTGAGATGGCATTTACTGAGGATGGTATTTACTGAGAATAAAATTTGCTGACAACGGTATTTACTGAGAAAAGTATTTATTGAGAACAACATTAAGCATTTCTTATTCATCTACGTGTAACTATATTTACTTGGAGATACATTTACTAATTCCCTATGAAATTATGTACAGCTATTTATAAAAAAACAATAGTGATATCCTCAAATTATGACTGTACACGTCATTTAATGCAAAACAAATATTTCGGAGCGCTAAAAGATATCATTTTGCATTGAATTAATATCACACTAACAATCAGTTAGCTTATACCGAGAACTCCGTCAACCATTTCCGATTCAGAAGGAAAACTCGCAAAATTAATGTAAAGAATGCTAAAACAGAGAAATTTAAAGCACGGTTGGTTTCCTTCCTTACCAACATGTGACTACGGCACGAGTATGTTTCGCTCCAGGAAAGCACATGTACAATGTTATATTAAATGTGTGTATAATGAGCCAAATTTCGTATCTGCTATGTTGCGTATCAGTGCCTAGCTTAGGGCAAAAGCCCATGTATATTGATTAGTTAATAAAAGTTATCAAAATGAGAAACCCAGACCCAGCTCTAGGGACATTTAATTAGGAAATTCAGTATAAAAGAAAACTGAACAAACTTCAGATAAAATAAGTTCAAAATCCCGATCTTGATGTCACCATTTTATATATATCAAAGGATGCCAATCGGAGATTTGTATTATCAGGATCCCGATCAGGATAATACTGGGATCATGTCCTAAAAACTTCGCTCCAAGGAGTAGATTAGATTTCACATCAGGATCCCATACTATACTTTTCCTGTGGATATACCGTTTTACTTCAAAAATGGCTAAGGATCTTTTACAAATGCCAGCTCAGTTCCAGATTCTTCAAATTAATACATAACGGATTATGTGAAATGTTTGACTGAATATTTGATGAATATTTTCGCAGGATACCCTTAGTTGTTTAGAATTCAGCATGAGTTAAAATCTAGCAATAATGGATGCCTTTAATAGATAGTTTTGATGACCAAATTTATCACAGATTGTACTTAATCAACCATATCATGGACAGAGCAAAAAGGCTATGAAGTTTGATTTATTTGACAAAAGAAGATTGAATAAAACATTGGTTGCATAGAAATAAGTGTAGACAGAGCTGCATATTGTAAACATATTTGTACTTCTGGCACTACAGGTTTTCGAGCTATTGCACACATAATACGGACAGAAGTAGAAAGGCTCTTCAGAGGTCTTAAGACGTTGCTGGCGAAAATTGAAAAATGACGTCATCAGAAGAGAATCCTTAAACAAAGACAGTGGATCAGGTCACAGCTATGATTTAAATAGTGATGGTGCCCATTGGCTTTGACATCAAAGTGATTAATATATTCGTGAATTCTGCACCTTGCACGTGCCTACCCTTTCTAAGGATGTGTTACTGTTTATGACCAGGACGTGTAATTTCACCGTTGATCACCGACTCCTTGACATTGATGCGTGCCTTTACATACAAACAAAAAACATAAACATTGTCAGGTGCGGGGACTCAAATGGGGATTACAAATCTAAACAAAGCATCACCATTTCATTCTTTTCTAAGTTTTTATGTTCCTTGATTGCAAAAGAAATCAGCCGAAACACTTTTTCTGGGTCCTTTTTGTTGTCAAAACGTACGCGAATAAATGACTGCCATGCGAGCCCGATGAAGTTGCTATTTCTATAAATAGTGGGAAAGCCCTTATACTAGAGTGGAGGAAAACATCCACCAATGTTTGACATCAAGTATATTGACTGGTTAGATTTTTATCAAATGTCAACATAAAAGCAGGTGAAAATCAAATCAATTATTCAGAAAAAATGAAGAATGTTGTAATTCATCTTCACAAATCCGCTGTATAATTACTATACATTGTAAGTTGATTGAAAATCCATTTGAGGAAATAAAAACAAAACTTACTACTTCAGACTTAATATTAATAAAATCAAAACAACAAAATAATAAACAACACTGTCCTCTGCCCGACTACCGTCCCCACCCCCTGTATCCACCCACTCCCGTCCTTATCACCCGTCCCCTACCACTCCCGCTCCTCTGTCCTCACCCCCGTCTCCACCAACCCCAATCCAAACCCCACATTAACCCCTACCGATCCCTGTCCCCACCCCCTCCCCTCCCCCATCCCGAAATCCACCGTCTTCATTTCACATTTCTCGCATGCCATTAAAAGTGGTTCACAATTTGCTAAGATAATCAGACTGACTTCTCTGATTCCTTGCATGAAAAAAATCATCTTTAAGCAATACAGTCCACACGCTAAAACATGCTGTCAAAGCGTTTCTAAAACTTCATTGTTTTGAAATCCATTAAGTTCTACACACCACATCGACACACGATAATAATTGTAATGACACGAGGACACAATGATGGTTGATTAGGAAAGCTGGCATATTTGGAACTGCAACTACAACGCTAAGCTTCTTGTTTGAAAATATCATGCACTCCTTTGCGGCTCGATAACAAAATATCTGTTAATAGTCATTTCGACCATGTATATTGCTCTTAAATGACGATTTGTTTATATTTCATATGCGTATACGTATAAAGCAAACAGTAGTATTTTGACTGGTAGATATGTTAGACCCTATCTGTCAATCCATCCCATCTGCAGATGGGCCTGTCCCGTTTACGGATCGCCAAACGGGAGGCCCATCTGCCGATCGGCCTCCCGTTTGACGATCCACAGATGAAACAGTCCCGTTTGCGGATTTTTAGTTACTTTCCATCTGCAGATCGGACAGGCCCATATTTTGGTCATCAATTTTTATTCTATGAACTACTTTGGCTATTCTAAATTGCAAAATGCAAACCAAAGTTGCTAAAAACTTTGGAAAAAGAAACACAAATGCAGTCATAGTTCACATAATATTCCCTGCATTATTTTATTCAATAGAAAACTTGTAAAATAACCAACTTCGAAAACACTACAGCTACGAAAGTTACTGAGGAAATAAATTTGATCAGTATTTCAAGACGATGCGAGGCGACCGTACGATAACGGCCGAGGGGAATGGTGGTGCAAAATACCTACTACGACTAAGAAAGTCACTAATGAAATAACTTGATCAATATTTCCCTAGGATGCGAGGCAGTTGGAATGACTCGCAAAAATTTTGGTCCATCTTTCCTAGAATTCACTAATTTAGAAGGGACAACAAGCGCATCCGTTGCCCCCAAGAAACAACGTCCATTATCTGGAATTGCTTGCTCTTAACATGATGCTTGAAATGAGAGTCAACAACTTTTTCGGGAATTTGGTTGAATTTTTCATCAGTTAATAAAACCGAACGCTTGCTTGCTAAAATTTTCTGTATATGACTATCAAGTTTAGACCGGTTACTCTCAGAGTCTTCCATTTTAAAAGTTTATTATTCAGCTATCCTTTTTATTACCATAAAATAATATAACTTTCTCCATGAAATCAGTAGCTTAATGTACAGTTCGGGTGACATCTCGAGACAACAGGGATTAATTGTTGTGTCGAAATTTGTTTGTCCAGATTAAGGTATTAGGTGCTTAATCTCTGCTACTCGTTCGGATTACTGTATGCAGATGATTTTGAGTACAAATGGATGACACAGATGGAAATGTATGGAATACTTCTTTGATGTTTAGTAGAAATGTGTGACCGGATCGAAATGTATTGAATATTTCTTTGATTTTGAGTAGAAGAGCAAGAAAGTAATTTATTATAAAAGAAAACATCCATTTGATCGAAAAGTTTTACCAAAATATCCGCAGATGGGCCAACCGTACCGATCTGCAGATGGAAAGCAACTAAAAGTCTGGAAACGGGACTGTCCCATCTGTGGATCCCTAAACGGGAGGCCCATCTGCAGATGGTCTCCCGTTTGGCGACCCGTAAACGGGACGGGACTGATCAGGGGATCGGGCCCGACAGATTCACTAGGTACGCACATCAGTACTCTCGGCTCTTTGAGTATCTAAAACGTCATGCAACGAACTACTGAGTGTGTGTTATTGACGTCGTCATAACAACGCAGAGGAGTGCAAAAATATTAATGTATTAGAGAAAGCACTTTTACTGAAAAGATCATGAAATAAAGATAAAAGCACACTCGCATTTGGATTGACCAGAAAAATTTCCCTTGGCCTTTCACACAACACAGCATTCTCAGTCATCTCGGATCATTGGTCTCCATGTTTAATACGTAAACATTCAGCAATTGCGATCTACACCAAAAAGCCTCCCCCCCCAAAAAAAAAAGAAATTCATTAGGATCTGAAAAGTAAAAGCCCTAGAGGAAAAATCTACTTGCGAGAAACATTAGCTGTATTTTCAAGAATCTTTTTTTTTAATCTTTCTTAATAAGACTAATGCAACACCTCAAAAGATAATTCTAAGATTTTGAAAGTTTTCGACCGGACTTGAATGTTTAAATAAATAACGATACAAATAAATCGCAATATTTTCTGAAGATGGCCTGTACATTTAGTAATTGGAATTTATACTAAACGATGATTGTCATTTGTACTGACTAGTGGTATCTCCGAGATCCAGATCCAGACTGTGTTGAACATTTTCGAATAGCTGTTCGATGTATTCTTGGACGTTCTTTGAGTATTTCTTACTTGGATGAGTGCTTCAGGAAGAACACATTGGCGTCCGAACAGAATAAAATGGGAGAAAAGTGAATCGACTGATTAGCAGGAGTGACGCGATAGCTTAACATGACTAGTGGAAGTACACGCGACCAGTTTGAGTGTAATTTATCTATCATAGTACGAAGTGACTGAACTCTGACGCCCGCATATTTTGCCGAGTTATTTAACTACAGAAGACATAAAGTTTATTGCTCTATCAGACACTAGAGTTTCGAGGCTGCCAAACCGACATATTATTTCACTGTAGAAGGCGTCTGCCACTGTTTTTGCAGTTATTTTTTATAGGTACAGCTTCGCCAAATTTTGTGAAGGAGTCGACAAATAAAAGTATATATTTGTGTCCCTCAGGAGTTTCAGTTATTGGTCCTAAAATATCCACCTGCCATCGTGTGAATATATTAGTTTGGAAAAGTGGACGTAGAGGCCTGTAGGTCTTTGATGAAATGCGAGTTTTGATTGTTGACATTGATCTCATGTTTTGACGAAATTTTTGACATCTTCTGACACTTTGTCCAACTTGTATTTTAAAACTATTGCACGTCTTGTGCGTTACTAGCCTTGATGCCCTAGTTTGATGTGATACGCATGAAACATGTCGTCCCGTAGTGAAGCGGCGTCTTTATAACACAAGTACTTCTTGGTAATTTGTTGTATTTGTCTTTCGTGAACCGTGCTTCTTTGTAACAAAGAAGGATATTGTTGTCATCTAGAGCGTATAGGTGACTGTTTCACTGAATAAGAGAAGTCAAAGACAGAATAAACAGAAAAATTACGCCAACTCGCTCATTCTTTTTGTTCAAAACTAGAATAAAACTTTAGAATAAGCGTTGGCCCGTTTGAAAATCAGTATATTTCTCATTACAAAATGTGTTAGATGAAAGACTTGATTTGTTAAATTTCTGGTTGAAGTTTATTTAAACAAACAATTTATGTAAATGGTGCATGCGATGTGTGCTTTTTCATTCCTGCATTTAACAGATTATCCCCCTGAAAC
The DNA here is from genome assembly GCA_949752745.1 of Protula sp. h YS-2021. NCBI lineage: Eukaryota > Metazoa > Annelida > Polychaeta > Sabellida > Serpulidae > Protula > Protula sp. h YS-2021. Next base: position 109,538,638 of record OX457024.1, read on the forward strand.
GGAAGGATATAGTTATGAGCTGGTTCGTCCTTCCCTCCGATTGTACGTCTGTCTGTTTGCAAAAAGTAGGAACCTGAAATCTCGTATGTTGATTACATATAAAGTGAAGTTGTACAACATCATTTCAAAATCGGCAAAAAGTTGACGCAAAAACTGACACAAACATTGACAAATAGCAACACATTAAGACAGTTTATTACCAAAATAATCTTTCGATTTCCATTCCATTGAACAGATGTACTTGAAAAATATCTTCAGAAAACACACCAGATGGCGGAATGCAAAACAGCAATAAAAATAAAGTCAAGATAAAACAACAGTAAAGAAGTTAGAGGCGATACAAAATTGAAGCACTTATCTTAAAACTGTTCCATTATCAACTATTCCTCTGTTCACTTCATTTGCTGAAGTTTGTTTGACAGATTCTGCTCGAAGCGTTGAAAGATAGCAAGACCCCTGAAAAACGGATACATAGCTCGCCAAATAACGTTTTGTTAGATACAAATGTATCAAGCTGTAGATTATACAATAATATCTGGATAGCTGAAGTGCTTCTATAAATTCATTATTTTTTAAATAAATTCTTTATTTTTTCAAATGCTATGGATATCTTTTCCCCGTAGTGAGATTCTGTAAATTGTTTCCCATTGCCTAGGTCAAACTTGTCCTCTAAGTAGAATATAATCATATACCAAATCCTTTAGGAGACTTTGTTTATGTCTTGTGATAGCAAGCTACTTACTATTTGTAACAGTCAATTGTAATAATGCTAAACAAAATCAACTTAACAATAAGCAAGTCGCTTTTCAATTTTATTATTAAAGATAACATTTGAAATAAGCAAAGAAACTAAACATCTTTCAAATTCAAATATTTCAACACCGAAACACAATTGTGTTTCTATTTTTCATCAAAAGTTATTTCAAAACTTTATCAAAAAATACTAAACACTAAATATCAATTTCAGAAATCGACAGCGTGATGCATGATGATAAACATCTTGCCAAAAGAATCACTTTTTGCCATCAATGTAATAAAACTTTGCTTATTTTAGAGTTCATGTTATCTACCTGTATCTGAAAGTTTTCAATCCCACCAAAGCACATCAAATCTTCTTTCGTTCGCAAGACATTAACTGCTATGTTTTTTTTCTTATATTTCAAAAGCCTTCCACAACCATCCCCTCTAAAACGAACGTCACACTTGGGTATATTTGTCTAGTGTAAATCATGCTTTCGCATGAAGGCTATCATTGTAGCATTGTACGCTTATCGTTTGTTAATGAGCTTCTACGGTACCAAACAATGCAATGTAAATGACATTATCTTGCCTTAATATAATCCATCTGTGGATCGCTAAACGGGAGGCCGATCTGCATCCCGTTTGGCGATCCGTAAACTGGTCCATCTGCAGACGGGACTGATCAGGGGATCGGGCCCGACAGATTCACTAGGTACGCACAGCAGTAACCTCCGCTCTTTGAGTATCTAAAACGTCATGCAGCGCACTACTGAGTGTGTTATTGACTTAGTCATAACAACGCAGAGGAGTGTAAAAATATTTATGTATTACAGAAAGCATTTTTACTGAAAAGATCATGAAATAAAAATAAAAGCACACTCGCATTTGCACTGACAGCAAAAATTTCCCTTTGGCTTTCACACAACACAGCATGCTCAGTCATCTCGGATCATTGGTCTCCATGTTTAAATACGTACACATTCAGCAATTGCGATCTACACCAAAAAGCCTCCCCTCCCCCACCAAAAAAAAGAAATCCATTAGGTTCTGAAAAGTAAAACCCCTAGAGGAAAAATCTACTTGCGAGAAACATTCCCTGTATTTTCAAGAATCTTTTTTTAATCTTTCTTAATAAGATTAATGCAAAAGCGCAAAAGATAATTATAATATTTTGAAAGTTTTTGACCGGACTGGAACGTTTAAATAAATAACGATACAAATGAATTGCAATATTTTCCGAAGATGGCCTGTACATGCAGTATTTGGAATTTATACTGCACGATGATTGTCATCTGTACTGACTAGTTGTATCCCCGAGATCCAGATCAAGACTGAGTTGAACATTTTCGAATAGCTGTTCAATGTATTCTTGGACGATCTTTGAGTATTTCTTACTTCGAGTGAGTGCTTCAGGAAAAACATATTGGCGTCCGAACAGAATAAAATGGGGGAAAAGTAAATCGACTGGTTAGCAGGAGTGACGCGATAGCTTAACATGACTAGTGGAAGTACACGCGACCAGTTTGAGTGTAATTTATCTATCATAGTACGTAGTGATTGAACTCTGATGCTCGCATATTTTGCCGAGTTATTTAACTACAGAAGACATAAAGTTTATTGCTTTATCAGACACTAGAGTTTGGAGGCTGCCAAACCGACATATTATTTCACTGTGCAAGGCGTTTGCTACCGTTTTTGCACTTATTTTTTTATAGGTACAGCTTTGCCCCGTTTTGTGAAGGAGTCGATAAATAAAAGTATATATTTGTGTCCCTCAGGAGTTTCAGTTATTGGTCCTAAAATATCCACCTGCCATCGCGTGAATATATTAGTTTAGAAAAGTGGACGTAGAGGTGTAGGTCTTTGATGAAATGCGAGTTTTGATTGTTGACATTGATCTCATGTTTTGACGAAATTTTTGACATCTTCTGACACTTTGTCCAACTGGTATTTTAAAGCTATGGCACCCCTTGTGCGCTACTTGCCTTGATGCTCTAGTTTGGTGTTATACGCGTGAAGCATGTCGTCCCGGAGTGGAAGTGGTGTCTTTATAACACAAGTACTTCCTGGTAATTTTTTGTATTTGTCTTTCGTAAACCGTGCTTCTTTGTAACAAAGAAGGATATTGTTGTCATCTAGAGCGTATAGGTGACTGTTTCGCTGAATAAGAGAAGCTAATTTGTCATCAGATGGAAGTACATTGTGTTTTAGATATTTGACCATGGGTGAGCACCATATTTGATCTTCTTGCTGATACCGAGATAAGGATTTGGAGTTTAGAGCAAAAATGGATTTTATGGTGTGCTCTAAATCTACTGATATTTCTGGGTTTATGCTTGTGGATGTTTGTGATTCGCGACAAGATAAATAAACAATGCTGTCGACTTAGTAGTTTGAAATGTCTGTGCGCTTTGAGACGACGGGCGCTTTTTATATGTCTTTGGTACTGGAATTATGTTAGTTTGTAGTTCGCATAGACGACGCGTTTTAATTTGAAGTCAGTGAGTTATCTGATTTTAGACATCTACGTCATCGGGGTGTATTCCCGAGTTTTTTTCGAATGATTTTTACATAAACTAGTGAACTATTCAGTTGATCATTTGTATTAGGCAGACTAGTAAGCCAAAGACAGAATAAAGAGAAAAAAGACGCCAACTCTCTCACTCGTTTTGGTCAAAACTAATTTGGGTCAAGAATAAAACTTATAAATAAGTGTTGCAGGAACCTGAAACTTCGTATGTTGATTACATATAAATTGAAATCGGAATTGACGCCGTAAGATATTGTCAAAAATGGTGAATGTTTAACCTCAACTTTGTACCTATAACAGCGCATAGCAAAGTGTTTGAAAGAGCGTAAAATAAACATGCATTGTAAAGGCAATTAGACATGTAGAGTTGGTGGCTAACCATCTCGCTACGGATCAAAATGTCGGTGATTCAATCCACGGATTTGGGAGCGATTATATTTTGGGAATTCTTAAAATATTATTTCGCCTCTTCTCCTAAAGGGAGGCATATACATGTGTAGTTTTTGTTCTAGCCGCCCCTGCACCCGTTTGTCCAATTTTAACCCTGACTATCCCTGCCAGTACGTCTACTCCAGTAATACCCCCAACCTCTCCAACCAAGGCGAAGGGGGAGAATTGACTTCTCTGGAATAGGGCCACAAAATCAATCAACTGACGCAGAATTTAAGAACTGTCATATCTTATCTCTTGTTTATAGCGTTTCAGTGTTCGATTGGGGTCTGTGCCTTCGACGATGGCTTTTATGTTTATTTGTTTCTTTTTGGGGGAGACGTGGGGGTTGAGGGCACTTAGTAATTTACAAATTGCCAAAATTAGATGTTTTCAAAATGTTCGTCAAGCCCAGCTATTATATAAGGGTATGTCTCTGGATAATAATTTGTAGAATGAAGTAGTACAACTTTGCATTATGATCAAAATCGGACAAAAATTGACATCATAAAAAATAACGCATTTTCATTTTCAAATTTGCCATGCATTGTACCTTCACTGCTTCAAGGGAGGTCCTGCCTTGCTGAGGCTCTAGTTCTTATCGCTGTAGTTAAGAAAATAAAGTCACAATCCAATAGATTTTTGCAAATTCTCAGAGTTTTTCAAACAGACAACCTGACAGACGTTAGCGACAAATAAAAATTAGTTTCCGGCACATTATTACAATAATGAAGGGAAGCCATGACCCATAAACTGCTGACACTTGGCACAAGGGTAAGCTATTCCATTCTCTGTTGATAAACTCTTGCACTTTTTTGAGACAAACATTGACAAATAGCAACACATTTCGACAGTTTAAATACGAAAATGATCATGCAATTTCCATTCAATTGAGCAGATGTAGTTGAAACAATATCTTAAGAAAACACACTGGATGATGATGATGGAATGCAAAACAGCAAAAAAAAAATAAATAAATAACGTCCGGTTAAAACAAAAGTAAAGAACTAAGAGGCGATATAAAATTAAAGCACCCGTCTTAAAACTGTTACAAAATCAATCAACTATTCCTCTGTTCTTTCATTTATTTGCTGAAGTGTGTTTGACAGATTTTGCTCGAAGTATTGAGAGATAAAAAACACCTAAAAACGGATACATAGCTCGCCACATAACGTTTTGTTAGATACAAATGTATCAAGCTGTAGATTATACAATAATACCTGGATAGCGTAAAGTGCTACTAAATAATGCTAAACAAAATCAATGCTAAACGAAATCAAAATGATCGTGTACAAAACCCTTTAGAAGACATGGATTATGTCTTGTGATAGCAAGCTACTTGCTATTTGTAATAGTCAATTAAAATAATGTTAAACAAAATCAGGCAAGTCGATCTTCTATTTTATTATTAAACATAACATTTGAAATAAACCAAGAAATGAAACATCTTTTAAGTAAATAATTATAAACATTATAAACCATTCAACATCGATTTTTCTAGTTTTCAAATTCAAATATTTCAACACCAAAACACAATTGTACTTCACTTGGTCATCAAAATTTACTTCAAAACTTTATCAATAAAACACTAAATATCAATTTTAGAAATCGACAGCGTGATGCATGATGATAAAAATCTTGTCAAAAGAATCACTTTTTACCATCAATGTAATAAAACTTTGCTTATTTTAGAGTTCGTGCTACCTAGATGTATCCGAACGTTTTCAAATCCTACCAAAAAGTGCATCAAATCTTCTTTCGTTCGCAAGACATCAACTGCTATGTTTTTTCTTATATTTCACAAACCTCCAACAACACTCCCCTTCAAGACGATCGCAAGACTTCGGTATATTTGTCTACTGTATATCATTCTGTCGTATGAAGGATGCCGTTGTAACATCGTACGCTTTGCCTTTGCTAATGAGCTTCTATGGTACTTTAATTTTTTAAACAAACAAAGCATAAATGCCATCATCTTACCTTAATATAATCAAGAAAACTCTGTAATCTATTCATCAAAAGTTTTAGCTATTCCCATAAATATGCCTTAGATAAAAATTAACAGGATAACTTTTTATGCCAGTTTCTTGCAAATAAACGAGACACTGTTCCTGAAATGTCATTTATTAAAAACCACGAAGAAAAAAATACTGTTGTTGCTTGAATTCGTATTACATCCAAAGAGTAATTACTGAGAGCAACGAATGAAATTCAGATTAAACGATCTTAGCAACGGAAAGCCCGAAGAAAAATGACGTTACGGTACAAAACAAAAAAAACAAGTATACCATACAAAAAATGGTGATAAATAAAATACATTAGACACAGACACGGGTATGACAACAAATACAACAAAAATCGAATGTTACAGGGACAGTAATAAGGCAAGCACAATGCAATCAGGAACTTATTTTGATTGTGCACAATCGGAATAAGTGATTTATTGCACGGAATATGAGAGGAAAAACCCAAACTGAAACTACGTCACATTATCACATTATCATACTTGCAAGTTATAAGCGCAATAAGGAATCATCCATAAAGCAGATACCCCGGCAAAATCTTAAATGTTTTGCCCCCCCCATCACCCTCCAAGCAGTTTGCACGTTTTGGCTCAGATTCCCCCAGCTTGCACACCCGTTCGCGGTGCCATGACGCATATATACTGAAACAAACTGAAAATTACGTACGTGTGCAGCTGTCTTGGCCATCTTGCACGCAGTGAGTACACTTGGCCTCGAACCCCCCTTATGACACCTTAAAACCAAGCACCAGGAATATATTTATACACAATCGTAACCAACTAGCATAAACAATAACACAGGATAAATGAAACACAGATAAACACCGTCTGTAAAGAACTTCATACATTACGTTCTCAGAAACTCTGGTAGTTTTCAACCTCTCTCCTCCTCCAAGTAGTGCGTACTCTTTGGACCAGATCCCCTTCCCCTGTGTGCCCGTTCCTGTTGTAGCAACGCATACACTGATACGCAATGAACTTTGCGGGTGTCCGCAGCTGCGTTGACCCACCCCCAATAAGCAGTGAGTACGCTTTGTTCCGGAAAATATTCACACGTCATCGAAACCAAACCGAACATTAAAACTAAGGTCAACAGAGCTGTATAATCTAAATGAATATCTAATTTTATTTTATTTTTTTGTGTGTCTGAAAGATTAAAATACGTGGTTTTGCTTTGAGTAAATGCCGTTATTTTGAGTAAAGAAGTGAGTCATGCTGTTTTGATTTTCGTGAGTTTTTAAGTGGAGGTAGGAGCGTCGTGTTATAAGTATAGTTATATCATGGCAATAAGCCGGTTATTACATGGCTCTCACGTTGTATTCGATTTACACACATCTCGCCTTACGCCTTGATGTCTGTAAATTGCATAAAACGCTCGAGCCATGCAATAACCTAAATTTATTTGCAAATCGCATACAACGTTCAAGCCATGCAATAACCTATACTTGTATTGTCTTAGATATATTCAATACCTACGGATGTGAACTTGACATCTTGACACTCGCGTGCTATAACGGCGCGTACATCAACGTCAAAAATGCGTACTACGACCAGCAACTGCGCCGAACTGATGTCCAAAAACAGACCTTCTGATAGGCTAGCCTTAAAGGTCACGTGTGATAATCGGACAGAACGTGAATACCAGAATCTTGGCAGTCTCGTTGAAAGCTGCGAGTCACCTTATAATGCCAATTATTTAGCGATCAATTTTGAATGTTTAAGCGGTACGTTTTACCCAACTTGTGTGTATATTATTTCTCATTGAAAAATCAATAGTTGTTGAAATAGCATGACTTAAAGTAAGGTACGGATATTTTAAAATATACAGTAAATGTGCTTGTTAATTAATTTTGATGCTAGATATGAACAAGAGTTCTTCCAAACTCAATTACTGAGTATAACGTTTACAAAATACAAAAAAAAAATTGCCGTGTTCCTATTGCTTTGCCTGATTTTATTTCTAAAGAACGCATTAGGCACTATTAGCCAAATCCAAATCACATCAGCTCAGCTTTTATTTTTTTACAGAGGAGCTGAAGGATATAGTTGGATTCACAGCTTTTGCCTCGAAGCATATTTTTTATCATGCAGGAGACTTCATACTATTTGACGCTGAGGGGACAAACATTCATGGCCAATATCTTGCTGACCAGGGTATATTTATTTGTCAAATCAACGGTGTTTATGCCTTCAGTGTGACTGTTTTACTCATTGAGTCGGGACAAATGGGAGCCACTATCATGCATGAAGAGAATTACTTGGCTACTGCATACGCCAATGCCGGTACCAACTATCAACAAGGATCGGTCACCGTGGTAACGGAATGTGGTGCTGGCGATCGAGTGTGGGTGAGAACCGGTCACGACCATCAGGTGTATGGATATTCGTCATCACCTTATACCTCTTTCTCCGGATTTTTGTTAGAATATGAATAAAACGGACGCAGCATATTTGCAGAAAAAAACAAAGTGTATTTTGTTTCAAGTAATAACTGTGACGGCGGATGAAGGCAATGACGAGGACGAGGTGGTAGTGTTTACGCTTTTATTTCCGTAAAAGACGAAAAGGTCAACTGAATAACAACAGCAGAAAAAAAACAATATATTAAAGTTAACCAGTTAATTCGAAACAAAATACAAGTTTTGCTTCTCAAAAACCTATTTGTTAGAACGCGTATCATCGCCAAACACGTGCTAAATTCACGAAAATACAACTACCGACCACTTAAACCGACAATAACTGATATTTTAATAATATACACCAAAATACTGTAAATACTAGCGCTCTACACAAAATATGAGAAATAAAGAACACAAAAAAAACAATACTTGAAGGCTATTGCTCGCCTCAAATCCCACACACCACATGCTGAATTCACCCACAAAATACACAACCAGTAAAGCACTGTATTACTGGTATTCTAGAACGCAAACGAGGCCGAAAATATTGCGCAATCGGCTTTTATATAACATGGAATTCACATGTGTACAACCATATCGGGCAAACAGGCTGGTAAAATCTGATTGGTCAAAAATTAAATAGACAAAAATAAAGGTGAGGGAAGGGTATTAAAGAAATACTAGTTATGGCCATAAGCAGCGTCTGCATTCGCCACATGGCTCCCCAAAATTATAACGTAATTTTCTACCATGGACACGTTACACTAGTGAAAATCACAAACAATGTTAACACGATACTGAGGTACATAACCACCCATATGTGGACGCGAGAGGACAACCTTCCTCAGCAACAAACGAATCTCTACCTCTCTCTACAAATTTATTTAAGTGTATTTTAATCACACATCAATGACATGCAACAGTAAATTGTAACATGTGAAAATCATATGTAATGTATGTTTGCAAGTTATAAACAACTGAAAACATACACCTCGGCGGGGAATCAACCGTAAACTTGTTCCTCGGAAGGAAGCAATAACACACGTTTATGAATAGGACGCTCTAAGCAGGACAACTTGTTGACCCGTTTGCCGAATTTATCCAAATGTCGATCTCCTATCACCAACTTGACATTTCGAACTAAATTGTCGGAAGACGATTTCACATCAACAACGCGACCCAAACGCCAGGAATTTCGCGGTAACTGATCATCTTTGACAAGAACCACATCATTAACAGCCATGTTTCGTCGAACACGAAACCACTTCGACCTACACTGTAACATATGGACATACTCCGATCTCCAGCGATTCGAAAATTGATTAACCAGCACCTGTACCCTCCTTCAGCGCTTAACTGAATTGACGTCGTCACGAAGAAAGCATCCCGGAGGAAACACTATGACTTTGCTTTTTTGTGTTAACAGATGGTTAGGAGTAAGCGGCTCAGGAAAATTCGGATCGGAGAAGTTCTCTAAGGTTAAAGGTCGACCATTCATAATGGCAGACACTTCGGTCAAAAAAGTTCGTAAGGACTCGTCGTCAAGTTGGCTCCCATGGTGGAAAGAAGAGTGGAAAGAATGCTGCGCACAGATCTAATCAATCTTTCCCAGGCGCCAGACATGTGACTAGCCGTCGGAGGGTTTGTTTGCAACTCAAACAAACAGTTCATTACTCATGAGAAAGTCTTTGACCGCATCGTTGTCTATTTCTCCCAAGTTCTCTGACAATTCGCGATTTGCGCCTAGAAAATTGGTACCTTTATCACATCGAAGTAAAGCGATTGGCCCTCTAACTGCGATAAACCTACGCAATGCGTTGATAAAGGAGCTCGCTGTCAAGGAGTTGACAACTTCGATATGAACTGCTCTCGAAGTCAAGCAAGTGACGAGGCAGCCCCAACGCTTGGGTTCTTTGCGATTTTCGCGAATCAAAAAAGGCCCAAAAAGATCGACGCCACAGTACGTGAAAGGAGGGCTTGGATGCACACGATCAACAGGTAGATCGGCCATTTTTTGAAGCTCTGGAGAGGAACGCAACCGTCTACAAATGATGCATTTATAGATGTACCTTGCCACAATGGACCTACAGCCGACGATCCAGTATCCATTAGACCTGATTTTGTTTATGGTCATCCCCTTGCCTTGATGAAAAACCTTTTCGTGACTGTACGCGACAATAAGATTGCTAATATGAGAATTCTTCGGAAGTACAAGGGGATGGGTACACATGTCAAAACACGAGTGACGTAGTCTTCCGCCAACCTTTAAAAGACCATTGTCAAGGAAGCAATCAAGTTTGTGAAAAACACTGCATCGCTTGATGGGTTTGGACTGCGCTACAAATTGCATTTCCTTGTACCAGCCTTAAGATTTCGTTTTCGGCCGCAGCCAAATCGGTTGTGGTGATAGAATCAACTAAAAAACCTTGACAGCGCTCCTTGTTGAAACTTTTCTAAAGCGCTGAGACTGCAGAGCACGTTTCCAAACAAGAAGAATGGCTACTACTCTCTTTAAACGTAGCCAACTTGAGACATGAGCAAAACGCGCAACATCAAACGTTTTCAAAGAAGTGTTCATAAAACTTCGGGATCCATCTCATTGACCTCCAGCCAAGCAGAGTCGAAAGCTGGAAGAACAACTTCTCTGAGAAAATCCGGACCATTAAACCACTTTGACTTCATGAGATCTTCTACAAGCAGACCACGGGAAGCAATATCAGCCACATTTAACTTCCCTGGCACAAAATTCCACTGGTCTGTCATAGTTTCAGAACGAATGTAACCAACCCTATTTGAAACGAAGACGTGGAAGCGCTTTCAAGTGTTTGAAATATAACCCAACACCACCTTGCTATCGCACCAGAAGTAGTGTTTTGCGTCAGGGTATTTCATTTCAGACTCCAAGAATCTCGCTATTTTCACAGCAAGTACTGCAGCGGACAACTCCAAACTGACACTGTAACTGGTTTAATTGGACTCACTCTAGATTTAGCCATGACTAGAGACACCTGAACAACTCCGCAACTGTCCCCTAATCGCAAATAACTACAACAGCCATAGCCGTTAGTGGACGCATCACTGAAGTGATGAAACTGTACTTGAGCAATTGCAAGACCTTTGGGATTTAGGCATCGTGGAATCTCGATCTTGGGCAACTCACACAGACTACTCAGCCATTGAGACCACTGCTGCTCAAGATCATCGGGGATTGGAGTGTCCCAACTTGCACCTGCCAAGCAAAGATTCTGCAAAATGCGTTTCCCTACGAGAGGGAAGGGAGCAATAAAACCCAAAGGGTCATACACCGAAGCAACAAAAGCTAACAATCCTCGTCTTGTCACAGGATGATGCTTGAGTGCAACTCGAAACTGGAACACATCTGATTGGATACACCACTGTACCCCAAGAGCACGTTCAATACCAAGTTCTTGGGAGCCGATATAAACTTTGTCGGCAGGAAGTTTTGCCTCAGTAGGAATGGAAGCAAGCACTTCCTCAGAATTGGCAACGAACTTGTGCAACTTTAGATCAACTCCTGCACAAAGCGCTGTAGTACGTTTGATGAGACTGACTGCAGACTTCACTTCAGAAACACTTATCAAACCGTCATCTTCATAGAAGTGGTCCTTTAGAAAATTTGACACATCGGAACCAAATTCCTTCTCAAAGTCGTCCGCAGCACGACGGAGGCCAAAGTTGCTACATGACGGGCTAGATTTGAGGCCAAAGGTATGCACACACATTCGAAAGACACATGGCTCCCTAGAAGTATTACCATCCAGCCACCAGAAAAATCACATGAAGTTCCTGTCACTCCTGGGAACTCTGAATTGGTAGTACATCTTCTTAATATCATAGCTGAACGCTATACTTTCTTTGCGAAACCGTAAGAGGACACCGAGCAATGAATTTGTGAGGTCGGGACCTTGTAGCAAGTGGTCGTTAAGTGATTGACCGTGGAACTTAGCACTACAGTCGAACACGATCCTAAGTTTTCGACCATTGTAAACGCCGTGATGGGGAAGATACCAATGAACTTGATCAAGCTCAGACTCTGGAACCCTTTCTGCGTACTTGTTTTCTAACATTTCTGACATGAATGACAAAAGGGCAACGGCATGACATAATGATTGTCGTTGTCTAAGTCAATACCGGACTCCATAATTTGCAAAAACCTCTTGTCCTCGATAGACAAACCCATTCCCTGGGATACATCTTTGAAGTCACTCTCTAAGACACTAAGAACCTCGCGTGGAGAAATCACTGCTTTGGTCTTTGTCGGAAAGGCAACGTGATTTATCTTGTTACCAGAAACTTCGTAAGCTACAACTCTATGAGCAAACCCTTCTTAAACGGACGAGCTAGGGTACTCAATTACACCCACAATGCCCCAACCCATATCGGTTCGTTGAGCATAAGGACCACTTTCAGTGGTAACTATCTCCCTTGGTATTAAGACACGGTCGCAATTGTAACCCAACAAGAGCCCAACTTCTGCATTATCGCAAAGAGGCATGAGTTTATCTGACATCCTTCGTAAATGTGGCCACTTCGAAGCCATAGCTGTTGTGGGGATATGGGAACGATTTGCCGGTATAATGGATCTTGAATACAACTTTGGAAGCCTTATTTTCTTCTGCGAATCAAAGCCCCTGATAATAAGACCATCAACACGAACACTTTGAACTTGTTTGCGCTCCGCAAGCATTGTTGACAACGAAAGTGTAACCTCGGGTCCATCAACTCCCAACGCCTTCCTGGTGTCGTCTAAGACAAAAGACGTGTCAGACTGATTGTCCAATAAGGCATAGACCAGCCGCTCTTTATCGGGACTATGACTGTGAGACCGATAGATAGGCACTATCATGGAGCTTAAACTACACAGCAACAACAAGGTCGCATTGGAAATGGATTGAACCGATGAGCTCCGCACATCAACATCGCTGGTGGTAACACCACAGGCTGAAGACTGTGGCCGACTTGGGCCAGGAGAATCTCGAGGAGGGATGAAAGCAGGAGCATGTGCTCGAAGAGCAGAAGCCACAGCAGGGTCCCTGCTGACCTTGTCTTGAGAACTTTGGAGGAAGTAAGCTTCAAAACTTTCGTGTAAACATGTTGGATGGCGTCTTTCACAGTTCTTGCATTTGGCTTTGTTCTTACACCTTTTGTATATAGGCCCGGGTTGTATACAGCCTCGACACAGCTTCCGTTGAACAACAAAAGAGTTTTTTTCAGGCACAGACAATTTCGAGAATTTGAAACAACTATGAGTATCGTGAGTCTTGTTACAGTACAGACACTGACGTCCCACTTTAGCTTCAACAACATGAGATGTACTATTCTTTGACAGCTGGCTAGAGTTCTTTCCTGAATTGTTTTGCCTCGAAGAAGCAATTTCTTTGACGCTGCAAGAAGTAAAGGGCTCGTTGGCAACATCAGCTTCCTTGGTAATAAATTTAACAAAGGCACTGAAGGAAGGAAAATCACCACCTTGATCTTGATGTTTCACTACGACTCTCTTCCACCTTTGAACAACCCATTCTGGAAACTTTTGAAGAAGTTTTCTGTTTTCGCGAGGATCATTCAAGAACCTTAATGCTGGGACAGAGTCCATACATGACTCGCATTGACGCAAATAATCAGCAAACTTCCTAAGACCATGACTATCTCTTCCAGAGACCTTTGGGAACTCTTTTAATTTGTGTCTCATTCTATCGCCAAGAACAGCAACATTGCCATACCAACGATCTAAATCTCGAAAGGCATCCTTGAAGGCGGATTTATTACCTAGAAGCAGATAACATTGTACACACTCCTTTGCCTCACCACATAGATATCGATGTAGGTAGTGGAGACGTTCTTCTTCACTAATACCACGACTAGATATGAGACTATTGAAAGATCTTTTCCAACTCAGGTATTCTAACACGTCACCAGAAAACACAGACGGTTCGAGGGCAGGCAATCGCGAAAGAGACATCTGACTACACAACACGTTCAGTAAATCGACACTGTTAACATTTGGATCGGGATTAGGAGTATCAACTGCAGGAAGAGCCTTAATAAACTCCTTACACTTGTCGCTGGACGGCATTTCCTCAAGGGTATCAACGTCTGGATCAGACTTGCAGGTGGACCTTTTAACCTTATATTAGGTTTTCTCAGCTTGCACCGACCTTGCAGAATGAGCCTCATCAGTGAGACTCTAAATTGAACAATTAAATCATAAATGAAGCGCACATTTAAAACTCGATAACCTATCTAAGAAGAATTGAAACGACCTTAGAAAATTAACTTAAACTAGCATATCTATACGGGTGATCGACAGCCAACCGACATGCAGCAAATCTCGAAGTCTCCACAGACAAAGGCAGACTGATTGTAAGAAGGGTCAGCTTTGACATAATATCTTGAAATTATTCAAAAAAGGAAAGATAACTCCACCATGAACACAAATTCAGACAAACTTGGGGAGTCCTAACACAACTCCAGGCGCCCTTCCGGCACAAAGAACAAACGCATATTCGACACATAAACACAGATTAAGTTGACCTTAGACAACTTAAAAACACAAACACTTGAAACACATTTGACCTCAGAGTACAAATGTCAACTTGAAACGCAAACTTAAACACAAATCCGAAGCATCAAGACAACTTCAGAAAACTAATATGAACTGGCTTCATACAAAATTGAAGCACCAAGACACCTTAAGAAATCTTGAGCATTAACTCAGCTTCACACAACTTCGACGCATCAAAATAAACTTGGAGCACAAGCACAATGGTTGACGTTACAACACACGATGCCAGAAACGGCTTCAAACTCAACTTCACAAAACTCAGAAGCACACGACAAAACCAAACATGGTTATGTTCATTTGATCCGAAGATGACCTGGAGATCACGGAAAATCTTGGAAAAGCAAGATATATTTGTGATAGGTTTAGTGAATTGCAGACTTGATGTAATAAGAAAAATGTGTTGTGAGTTATACTATTATTGAAAAAAGGAATGCTCAAGTCAGTCATCAGTAATTCTGAATAAATTAGTTCAAGTTGAAAGAGTCTTGTTACAGTACAGACACTGACGTCCCACTTTAGCTTCAACAACATGAGATGTACTGTTCTTTGGCAGCTGGCTAGAGTTCTTTCCTGAATTGTTTTGCCTCGAAGAAGCAACTTCTTTGATGCCGCAAGAAGTAAAGGGCTCGTTGGCAACATCAGCTTCCTTGGTAATAAATTTAACAAAGGCACTGAAGGAAGGAAAATCACCACCTTGATCTTGATGTTTCACTACGACTCTCTTCCACCTTTGAACAACCCATTCTGGAAGCTTTTGAAGAAGTTTTCTGTTTTCGCGAGGATCATTCAAGAACCTTAATGCTGGGACAGAGTCCATACATGACTCGCATTGACGCAAATAATCAGCAAACTTCCTAAGACCATGACTATCTCTTCCAGAGACCTTTGGGAACTCTTCTAATTTGTCTCTCATTCTATCGCCAAGAACAGCAACATTGCCATACCTACGATCTAAATCTCGAAAGGCATCCTTGAAGGCGGATTTATTACCTAGAAGCAGATAACACTGTACACACTCCTTTGCCTCACCACATAGATATCGATGTAGGTAGTGGAGACGTTCTTCTTCACTAATACCACGACTAGATATGAGACTATTGAAAGATCTTTTCCAACTCAGGTATTCTAACACGTCACCAGAAAACACAGACGGTTCGAGGGCAGGCAATCGCGAAAGAGACATCTGACTACACAACACGTTCAGTAAATCGACACTGTTAACATTTGGATCGGGATTAGGAGTATCAACTGCAGGAAGAGCCTTAATAAACTCCTTACACTTGTCGCTGGACGGCATTTCCTCAAGGGTATCAACGTCTGGATCAGACTTGCAGGTGGACCTTTTAACCTTATATTAGGTTTTCTCAGCTTGCACCGACCTTGCAGAATGAGCCTCATCAGTGAGACTCTAAATTGAACAATTAAATCATAAATGAAGCGCACATTTAAAACTCGATAACCTATCTAAGAAGAATTGAAACGACCTTAGAAAATTAACTTAAACTAGCATATCTATACGGGTGATCGACAGCCAACCGACATGCAGCAAATCTCGAAGTCTCCACAGACAAAGGCAGACTGATTGTAAGAAGGGTCAGCTTTGACATAATATCTTGAAATTATTCAAAAAAGGAAAGATAACTCCACCATGAACACAAATTCAGACAAACTTGGGGAGTCCTAACACAACTCCAGGCGCCCTTCCGGCACAAAGAACAAACGCATCTTCGACACATAAACACAGATTAAGTTGACCTTAGACTACTTAAAAAACACAAACACTTGAAACACATTTGACCTCAGAGTACAAATTTCAACTTGAAACGCAAACTTAAACACAAATCCGAAGCATCAAGACAACTTCAGAAAACTAGTATGAACTGGCTTCATACAAACTTGAAGCACCAAGACACCTTAAGAAATCTTGAGCATTAACTCAGCTTCACACAACTTCGACGCATCAAAATAAACTTGGAGCACAAGCAAAATGGTTGACGTTACAACACACGATGCCAGAAACGGCTTCAAACTCAACTTCACAAAACTCAGAAGAACACGACAAAACCAAACATGGTTATGTTCATTTGATCCGAAGATGACCTGGAGATCACGGAAAATCTTGGAAAAGCAAGATATATTTGTGACAGGTTTAGTGAATTGCAGACTTGATGTATTAAGAAAAATGTGTTGTGAGTTATACTATTATTGAGAAAAGGAATGCTCAAGTCAGTCATCAGTAATTCTGAATAAATTAGTTCAAGTTGAAAGTGTGTGTAACGTAAGCATTTTTTTTTGGTTGAAGGTCAATGTGTAAATTATTAAGTCCCTTGTTTGAAACCTCGAAATATACCACATAAACTTACAAAATGACAACGATTCAGTTTAATATAACAATATGAAGATAACAAAAGATTTTGATAACAGTGTATGTTTTACACCAGTTACGAAAGCGGTCTAGTTGAAAGAAAATTGAAATAAACAATTTTAACACAGCAGTATGTTTAACATCAACTGCAGGAAAACGGTCTAGTTCACTACACGTTGGAAGAAATCGAATGGTTGGGGCATACAGAATTGGCATATCACAATACAACGTATGTTCCCAAGGTTATGAATGTGCGGGGAGGGGGGGGGGGGTTGGAAGGAGAGAAGGTATTGGCAAGAAAAAGGAAAAAAAAGAAGGGTTGTCCTTTGACCATAAAAATCCATTACAAACACATTTGCTTAGAAAGAAAAACGATCAACGTGTTAAAAACCGGGTTAGAAGCTTTCAAATGCAGTCATTTTAGCGCTCTAACGGCAGTTATAAAGGAGTTACTCGAGACGTCCAGTTTGATTCATTCATACATTAGCGGGCATGCGTGTCCTTTTTTTCTACCCATAATGCAACATTTTTAAGAGCACGCACCACGTTATCCGAAAGACCTCGTACAGCAAAAATTTCAACACCTATTGCAACGCTTCAACAACTATGTACCAGATTCCAGTTTTTCAGGCACCACACATGAGCTTTCAGGCACAATACATGAGCTTTCAGGCACCACACATGAGCTTTCAGGCACCACATATGAGCTTTCAGGCACCACATATGAGCTTTCAGGCACCACATATGAGCTTTCCATCAAATCAGGTTGCACAAACTGCGGCACCAAAAAAAAAGTACAATGTGTGCTAGTACTACGCAGTGTATAAGAGGGGGGAATGTCAAGGCCGTTGCCATAACAACGGTACACTAAACAGTGACAGTACCATTGAATCAGGTTGCACGAACTGCGGCACCCAAAAAAAAGTACAATATGTGCTAGTACTATGCAGTGTGTAAGAGGGGGGAATGTCAAGGCCATTGCCATAGCAACTGATCAAACCAAACCACTGGCAGTAACCGAGTAAAACATTAGGAAATTAAAGCTCGATTTCTCGCTTAATATACGTCGTACAGGCCTGAAACTAGTGCCAAATGAAAGCCCGTGAACAGGATCTTTACACCCAATACCAATAACAATGAATTTTGAAGACTTTCTGCTCAAAAAATTGAGAAATTAACCAAAAAATGAAATTTCTATAAAACTCCACACAACTAGTCTAAATAGCCCTAAACATTTCACAGAATTAAGACACTTTTTTCTAAATTTGACCCATAAAGTACACATACCGAACTGACACACGGGGCAAGGGCAACAAGAAAATTCTATTGCACAATATCAGTCGTTTGTTTTGACTATAATTCAATGACAAGGTTTTATTTTTTTTCCAAAAATTTGGCCACCGAAAAGCGAGTTATTACATAAACTAAACAGACTGGTCATAAGGGAGATTTGGGGGGATTCTATACCTGTCATTGAAAGCCAAAATTCGACTTATTACTTAATTTCAACCGAAATAAACACACACGCCATCCAGAGGTTGCTAGCACTTGGATGGAATTTTATTTTTCTTTCAAGACAGATTTTGGGTTCAGAGGTTACTAGCACATAAACCCGATAAAATCAAAGGTTCACTGGGCACGATCTGGTCATTTTGACTCGACAGTTGACT
Source organism: Protula sp. h YS-2021 (assembly GCA_949752745.1). Lineage (NCBI taxonomy): Eukaryota > Metazoa > Annelida > Polychaeta > Sabellida > Serpulidae > Protula > Protula sp. h YS-2021. The sequence continues at coordinate 109,557,378 of OX457024.1, forward strand.
TCGAAAGTTCAGGTTCTATTGAATTCTACTAACCGTGGCTGATGACTGAATGTCCACGCCTTTTCTCGGAAACTGGCGACGAGTTTATCGACGGAAACTGGTGATCATGAGCGCGTGATTAATGGCAATATAGGTGTCCGGGACTGTCTGCTGTATGTCGGTCGGTCTGCCCCCGTGCGGTGAATTCAGCCCATCATGGTATGGTGGTGTCTTGCCCTCATACCGGGTCTGTCCTGGTTCCTTAGCTGTTGACTGTGACGGCGGATGAAGGCAATGACGAGGTGGTAGTGTCAATTGAATAACAACAGCAGAAAAAAACAACATATTAAAGTTAACCAGTTAATTCGAAACAAAATACAAGTTTTGCTTCTCAAAAACCTATTTGTTAGAACGCGTATCATCGCCAAACACGTGCTAAATTCACGAAAATACAACTACCGACCACTTAAACCGACAATAACTGATATTTTAATAATATACACCAAAATACTGTAAATACTAGCGCTCTACACAAAATATGAGAAATAAAGAACACAATAAAAACAATACTTGCCAGCTATTGCTCGCCTCAAATCCCACACACCACATGCTGAATTCACCCACAAAATACACAACCAGTAAAGCACTGTATTACTGGTATTCTTGAACGCAAACGAGGCCGAAAATATTGCGCAATCGGCTTTTATCGGAATTCACATGTGTACAACCATATCGGGCAAACAGGCTGGTAAAATCTGATTGATCAAAAATTAAATAGACAAAAATAAAGGTGAGGGAAGGGTATTAAAGAAATACTAGTTATGGCCATAAGCAGCGTCTGCATTCGCCACAGTAACATAATCCAAATATCCACATGATGAAAGGTTTTATTTAGAAAAACAATTGTTTGAACAAATTTGTGTTCTAATGCATGGCAGTTAACACATATCAGCACTGCACTCTGTGCTATTGTTTTGCAAAGAACCTTCGATAAATGGCATTTTCATTAACTAATTTTAAGCAATGTCAATGAAAAATCTGTAGAGATTAGGCAGGCACCATCTTGACTGTAAGCTTGCATTGTTATTCTTGATAGTTTTCCGCAAAAACGAAACCAGAACGTTGCACTTTTTGATATTTCTGACATAAGCAGTGCAGAAAGGTTTGTGCGACAGTATAGACGAGTTCAAATGGCTGGGTGACTTGACATTTGAGGTAGCACCGGCGATTATATCACCATGCACTAAATGTGCAAAGCAAACGTGAAAAAAAATCACTATACAGCTAGTGAAAAAATGTTACATTTCATGGACACACAGCAATTTTCATTTGAATCAGGCAATATTACAATGTGATGATTTCATTAATCGATTGCTTTAAATTTATCAAAGAATCTATTTATAATCAAATGCTTTCAATAATACACCAGCATAACTGTAACGCTTTAATGGCTTTGATGACTCCGCTATATGCTCTAATAGTGCGAAAACCAAAAATGTAGCTATTATGTGCTTTTGTATATTACTTCTTAAGTTGTGAATTAAATTTTGTGTTCCTTCGTTAAGTTATGTGAAATTTATATTTTTAAGAATAACTTATGATAAAGTAACTTGACAACCAAAGCTTTCGAACAAATCAGTATTGCATTTAAGCTTGTTTTCTGGCATTCTACTTGACCATGGCGCCAAACGCAGCCCAAAACGATAATTTTATATTTATGGGAACCGTTCAGTGTCAAATGATAAAGAAATAAAGTATAACTCTTATATTGGATATTAAGCTTAAAGGAAATTTGTAAGGGATTTGCTTTGTTCTCAAACTGAAATTAATGAATAATCATTTTTTTATAAAACCACTTCTAATAAGAAAGAGGGTTAGATACTTTTATGAGGATGGACAAGACATTGGTCCGCAAAAGTTTAAATCGAAAGTCTTTGTAGAGTGAAACAATATGCTATACCACAATTTACGTAAGTGATAAATTGAATTCGCATTATCTACCATCATTATCAGCAACCTCAAATTTAAATAAAACAGCGTACCACTGAGGAGGAATATGCCACAGCTAATCAAATTATTAGAAAAATGGTTTATGTGTGTACCGTTAATAATTTTATGGGCAGTGACTGATTGAGCATGTTATCACAAGCCTATCACACCCCTGGGAAACACGCATACCACGATGGGGCCAATACAGGTAAATGTCTGATTTAAACCATCTGTCTTTTCACTTTAAACTTGTTTATGCATTGGCGTTAATTTTCATCATTGAACAAAATTACTTAAACTTTAAGCAAAAAAATACAAAGCCTATTTATTAACATCTCATCGTTCTAGTAATGCATTTCATAAATCTAATAAAGATTTTGAATGTTTCCTGGCGAGTATATACGAACAAACCAGCAACCACTTGTTTAACTGTATCCGGATTTTCCCTCACAAGATGTAATATATTGTTGCATTTGTTGATATTGACAATAAGACATGTTATTGCATTCATTAAAGCATACTAAGCAAGAAGTGAAAATCAATAAATAACGAAGAAATATTTCATGAAATTTCATTGTGACAGGTTTGTGAGTAATACTGATTCGAAATTTTCACACAAAGATTTCACACAATTTTAGGATTGTATTATTTCTTCTAAACTACGGTAGGAAGCTTTTCTGAACTGAGTGAGAGTTTTTAACATGAAACTCCTCATTTACAAACAATGGCACGGCCTTTAATATTGACGTCGCTTAATCTATAGTTATTGATGACGTAACGCCCATGACTCATCAATCAAATCCTCCATAACTTGACGTGATAACACTGAGCAAAGACTGCTTATAGACGTTTGTACGACCGCACTCAAATTTTCTTTAATATCAATACCAAAACCTAAAAGCGAATCCGATGAATATTTTGGTCTACATGCGGTTTCAAATGTTGCCCATTTATCAATGTTTCAATGCTTACATTGCTTATTTAATGAGAGTAATTCCAATGTTATCCGACAAACAATTTGCTCCTTTAAAATGTCTGCTGTTATCTATTTAACTAGTGATATAACGCGCTGTTCAAAAAAAGTATCACTCCAAAATATGTTAGTAAAATTATATGAATAAAAAAGCACATCCATAACACGTACTGTTCTTATTCAGAGATAGAAACATACACCAAAGTTGCCAATGATGCTTAGTTTAATCCTTGTAGTGCTGTGTGCTTACATCATGATTTTCTCTTGATTTTCTCCCTTCAAGACTCTTGCCAAATATTGCTATTTGGCCTTAATAACGATCAACTTACAGAGACAGATGCTATTGTTTTTGGTAATCATATTGATGTAATTAATACTGCTACTGTTTTTGAACAACTCCATGGTAATGTGCTTGTTAAAATGTGTTCATTGTGCCATGCCATAACATCAATTTTGCTTGAAATAACAAACATTGGAAAAAGTAATCTTTTGCATAATGTTGCTCAATGTGTATCTCAACAAGGTTATCATCTCACAACTTAACTTATCACTGCTCACAGTCTTTTAAGTTGACATATGATGCATAGATGAATCACACAGACTGCAAAACTTTACAGGATACAAAATCACCATTCAATGCCGTCCGTAAGAAATCCTTTCCAATGTTTCTTTATTTTTCTTCAGCCAACTTCTGATATTTCTGCACATTATAAGTGCAACTTCTTTCTTCAGACAGCATAAGCTTGGTTGAATCATCGTATTCTTATATGCCACTGAATGCTGACACAGCAAAATGGACTCCTTATCGATCAGAAAAGACGTTAGTTTCCCAGACATGATGCTCACTTCAAGAGACTGATATATGGCACTTGCCCAGTCGTATGCAGTGCCTTCGACAACAGAACCCTTTATAATTGCTTCTTTGCCATGATATGTTTGTCCATCAACAGTTACTTTAATTAAAACGTTTTGCTCTAAGTATATCTCGCCGTCTTTTAATGCATCGTGGTGCCGCTGATATATTCGAAGCAAGCATGTTTTTAACATGTAACTTGTTATGAAATCCTCTGAACTGAACGATTCTGAAGGACTTAGTAAGTTATCATACAAGTCCTCTGAAAAGCATATAGCTTTGATGCGGAGGGCTTTTGCGATTGAGTAGCCACGTCTAGCTTCTACTGGCAAAACATCTTTAATCAATGCATTTTCCGTGAGCGCCGTGGATTCTTTGAACGCCCGGCTTGCTTGATTTCCAGAGTATGTAGCTGGAGGACCTCCTATGTGTTGCTTTATGCCTGGATGGGGACCTGAATAGTCATGACGTGATATTTTACAAATTGATTCACGCGGTAATTTGCCTAGTAGAGTGTACGCCCAATCTCTGTTTTTCTCAAAATCTGGATTGAATGACTTCAAATCTTTGTAACAAAATGCCAAAACAAGATCAACGTGAATGACTACACCACGAAATAGAGAAGAGTTGCGCCACAGCAGCTGAAGGCATGCAATCTTATCTTTTCTTTCCAGGCAATGTCGATGAAGAGATAGAGTTTTTAATGAAAATCCATTCTCAAACATATTCAATAATTCTGCCTCAAAATGATTGTAAAAGTCTTCCACAACTAATTGGGGAAACATGCAAGGATATCCATACTGGTGCAATACTTCTGAAGAAGCCAATATCTGTCCATCGGTTACACCATCTGCTGTTACGTGTTTTAATATACAAATAACATCCAATTCATCTAATAAAAATGTCTTTGATCCTTCTGCGTAACTTCCAGATAGCTTCGGCACAAACGAGAAATGTGCTGTTGACTTTTTCGACGAAAATCGACGTGAAACTTCACAAAGAAATGAGAAACAATCTGAAAGCATGGTCTCTCTGTCAACGGTATTACACCAGTAAGATGAAGCAATTACTTTACATAAGATAGCATCTGTTAGTCCATCTATGGGAGGAGCTGCACTTGTCAAAGAGGTTGAGGTTATGGCTTTATATTTTATAAGAGATGATTGTGCGAGGGTTTTGACACAGTTGTGACTTTTACCCAACAGTTTCACTGGAATGTTTAATCTGCTCACAACGTCAGCTACAGTTTCACCCTGAAAGCAAAATCTTTTTAAGATACCACCTATCTTGTCTGATTCCACTCGTTCGGCCAAAAAGGCAATAATATCCGGGCTACAACTATATGCTATGGCATATTCAAGCAACGTCATGCCTTTCCAAGTTATCGTTTCGTCCGCTTGGTACTGACGGAGAAGCTTGCATTTTGGAAGTGAATTTATTCGAATAGCACAGAAAAACGCTGTCTCACTTCCAACATCGCTACAGCACAAATTGGTACTGGTACCGTGATACAGATTGAAGATGGTAATAAGGTTTGGAAAGGAAGCATTCACTGGTACCCCTCTGTCTAATAGCTTTTTACATGTCTCTAATGATGACGCCTCAATTGCCAATGGTAATGTAAATTCGGACGTCATTGCGGCTTCGGGGTGACTCAGAAGCAAGTCTATGCAAAAACGGTATGTTTCCGGCTCTTTAAATTTCGAAATGTCTCCAAATATCCTCATAAAATATGTTAATGGACTGTTTCTATCCAAAGCTTTCATGGATAAACTAACCTCAATATTAGGACTTTTCACCAATAGACTTAAGATATCTCCAGCTATTTCGCGCGGATTTTCCACGTACTTTTCCAGTGCCTTCCATAACACAGATTTCCCATCCTTATCAGGGGTTTCATTTAAGTTTACGTTCGGTCTGTTTAGTATTTTCTTTAATCTGTCAAGCTGATCGAGATCCACATATGTGGACATAGAAAACACAAATTCGTAAACAGTTGCTTTCTCATCAATATCTTCGTGATTTTTCTTTAACCATTTTGTAAATGGCTTTACTTTTCTATTCGACGACATTTTTATATTAAGTACGTTGAATGTAAGCCTGTTTTTAAATATCATTGATCAAGCTCTAGCTCTTAGCTCATCGAATATATATTTCAATTTGACACAGATTCCACACACATCAACGCGTTATGTAAACTGCTTTAAACTTTTATTTCACCTGCGCATCAACGTTACCTATTGAAATAAACGCTGTCTCTAAGTTGATCCAACTCTCATTTGAAATAAAAAATCTTTTGTGCTTCATGCACACATCATTAGCATTTAAGGAGAGTTTTCTATCTTCTTAACTTCTATTGACTCTTGTATGCTTGTATATTCACAGCGAAGTTACCACCTAAAGACTTAATTGATAACAAGCACTTAAGATGTTGAATGATCTTAAGATATTAACTTGTTGATTCAAAATGAAATGTAGTCCAACAAAGTTGTCTGCTCCAATATGACTGTCCATTCTTGTAAGTTAGAAAAGTACGATCTATGTATGTTATGTCTCTTACGTTTTCAATGTTGCTTTTAAATAAAAGAGAATAACTTAGGTTGCCGAATTTGATTAGCCAAGTATCTTGTACATGGTCAATATAAACCACTGTACATATTGACTTTTCAACCAGAGAAGCTTTTCACTAATGTCAGTTTGTACTAACGGCAATGCAGTAATCTGATGAACCAATATTGACTTTACAGCGAGAGAAGTTCTACACCAGCCTCAATTTGTATTAATGCCAATGCAGATATATGATGAAGGCAGCAGCGAAAAGGCACCACATTGATTTCACTGTTAGAGCTACACCACAGTTGCCTTTATTCTTTTACCTTTTTAAACTATAACTGTGTGTTTTTCTTACAGTAAATCCGGTTTTTATGCATTGATGGAAGTGATTTGGCAGTTTGCAGATTTCCATGATGCAGTTTCTCGTGCGGGGCTTAACAATGGACCGGCTTTCCTGCAACAGTATGCAATGTGACAGACACGTTGTGTATTCAGGCAATTCGTCAATTGCCTAAAAATTGCAGGTAATTCGTGTACTGAATTAGAGAGAACTGGAATCAATAATTGTAAAGTCCTTTAGAAAAATCTGTATAAGACGAAACGTTAGAGGACATGAAATAAATTTTATTAAGATCAATATTCTGTGATGGTAGATTACCGATATATTGGCTTGATTCCAGAATTTTTATGTTAAGACCGACGTGAGAGGCCACATCTCTTGTCCTAGTCATCACAGCTTACTCAGATTTGATAGCATATTTCATGTTGCAAAATGATAACCTATACCGTATATTTTGACTTTTTGAATATTTTAAAATTTGTTCTTAGAACACAATTATAACTTGATATATATTCCATTGAATAACCACCATGCGATTTCAAATTTTGCCCATTTATCAACGTTTCAGTACTTACATTGTTTATTTTAATGAGAGTAATTCTAATGTTATTCGACAAACAATTTTGCTCCTTTAAAATCTCTGCTGTTATCTATTTAACTAGTGATATAACACGCTGTTAAAAGTATTCCTCCAAAAATATGTTAGTAAAATTATATGAATAAAAAAAGCACACCCATAACACGTATTGTTCTTTTTAACAGATATAAACATACTCCAAACTTGCCCATGATGCTTAGTTTAATGCTTGTAGTGCTGTATGCTTACATATTGACTTTGTTTCTTCAAGCTTCTTGCCAAATATTGCTACTTGGCCCTAATAACGATCAAGTTGCTGAGATAGATGCTATTGTTTTTGGTAATCATATTGATATACATCATACAGCTATTGTTTTTGAACATCTCCATAGAAATGTGCGTGTTAAAATTTGTTCCTTGAAAAAGAAATGCTATTTTGTCATGCCATAACATCACTTTTGTTTGAAATAACAAACATTGTAAAACTAATTATTTGTATAATGTTGCTCAATGTGTATCTCAACAAGGCTATCATCTCACAACTTAACATATCACTTCTCACAGTATTTTACGTTGATATATGACGTATAAATGAAGCACACAAACTGCAAAACTTAGGATACAAAATCACCATCCATTCCGAAGGGAAATTCTTATTAAATTCCCTTAAATTTGGATCAAATTTGTTTAATATTTAAAGCTCCTTAAATCTGAAACTGATGAATGCAACGAGAATAAATCAAATGCCGTCCATAAGAAATTTTTTCCAATGCTTCTTTTTTTTTCTTCAGCCAACTTCTGATATATCTGCACATTATAAGTGCAACTTCTTTCTTCAGGCAGCATAAGCTTGGTTGAATCATCGTATTCTTATATGCCACTGAATGCTGACACAGCAAAATGGACTCCTTATCGATCAGAAAAGACGTTAGTTTCCCAGACATGATGCTCACTTCAAGAGACTGATATGTGGCGCATGCCCAGTCGTATGCAGTGCCTTCAACAACAGAACCCTTTATAATTGCTTCTTTGCCATAATATGTTTGTCCATCAACATTTACTTTAATTAAAACGTTTTGCTCTAAGTATATCTCGCCGTCTTTTAATACATCGTGGTGCCGCTGATATATTCGAAGCAAGCATGATTTTAGCATGTAACTTGTTATGAAATCCTCTGAACTGACCGATTCTGAAGGACTTAATAAGTTATCATACAAGTCTTCTGAAAAACATATATCTTTGATGCGCAGGGCTTTTGTGATTGAGTAGCCACGTCTAGCCTCTATTGACAAAACATCTTTAATCAATGCATTTTATGTGAGCGCCGTGGATTCATTGAACGAACGGTTTGCTGTACTTCCAGAGTATGCAGCTGAAGGACCTGCTATAAGCTGCTTAACGTCTGGATCGGGACCTGAATAGTCATGACGTGATATTTTACAAATTGATTCACGCCGTACTTTGCCTAGTAGAGTGTACGCCCAATCTCTGTTTTCTTCAAAATCTGGATTGGATGACTTCAAGTCTTTGTACGAAAACGCCAAAACAAGATCAACATGAATGACTACACCACGAAATAGAGAAGTGTTGCGCCACAGCAGCTGGAGGCATGCAATTTTATCTTTTCTTTCCAGGCAACGACGATGAAGAGATATAGTTTTTAAATGAAAATCCATTCTCAAACATGTTCAGTAATTCTGCCTCAAAATGATTGTAAAAGTCTTCCACAACTAATTGGGGAAACATGAAAGGATATCCATACTGGTGCAATGCTTCTGAAGAAGCCAATATCTGTCCATCGGCTACAATATCTGCTTGTATGTGTTTTAATAAACAAATAACATCCAATTCATCTAATAAAAATGTCTTTGATCCTTCTGCGCAACTTTCAGATAGCTTAGGCACAAACGAGAAATGTGCTTTTGATTCTTTCGACGAAAATCGACGTGAAACTTCACAAAGTAATGAGAAACAATCTGAAAGCATGGTCTCTCTGTCAACGGTATTACACCAGTAAGATGAAGCAATTACTTTACGTATGATTGCATCCGTTAATCCATTAAATGGATGGGCTGTACTTGCAAAAGAGGTTGAGGTAATGGCTTCATATTTTCTAAGATATGATTGTGCGCGGGTTTTGACACAGTTGTGACTTTTACCCAACAGTTTCACTGTTAAATCTGCTCACAACGTCAGCTACAGTTTCGTCCTGAAAGCAAAATCTTTTTAAACTACCTCGTATCTTGTCTGATTTCACTCATTCTGCCAAAAAGGCAATTATATCCGGACTACAACTATATGCTATGGCATATTCAAGCAACGTCATGCCTCTCCAAGTTATCGTTTCATCCGCTTTTGGAAGTGAATTTATTCGAATAGCACAGGAAAACGCTCTCACTTCCAACATCGCTACAGTACAAATTGTAACTGGTAGCATGATACTGATTAGAGATGGTAATAAGGTTTGGAAAGGAAGCATTCACTGGTACCCCTCTGTCTAATAGCTTTTTACATGTCTCTAATGGTGACGCCTCAATTGCCAATGGTAATGTAAATTCGGACGTCAATGCGGCTTCGGGGTGACTCAGAAGCAAGTCTATACAAAAACGGTATGTTTCTGGCTCTTTAAATTTTGAAATGTCTCCAAATATCCTCATAAAATATGTTAATGGCCTGTTTCTACCCAAGTCTTGCATGGATAAACTAACTTCAATATTAGGACTTTTCACCAATAGACTAAGGATATCTCCAGCTATTTCGCGCGGATTTTGCACGTATTTTTCCATTGCCTTCCATAGTGCAGTTTTTCCATCCTTATCAGGGGTTTCATATAAGTTTACGTTCGGTCTGTTTAGTATTTTCTGTAATCTGTCAAGCTGATCGAGATCCACAGAGGTTAACACAGAAGAAACAAATTCGTAAACAGTTGTTTTCTCATCAATATCGTTTTTATTTTTCTTTAACCTTATTGGTAATGGCTTTACTGTCCTATTCGATGACATTTTCATAATAAGTACTTTGAATGTAAGCCTGTTTTTAAATATCAATAATCAAACTCTCTTTACTCTTAACTCATCGAATATATATTTGAATTTGACACATGTTCCATACACATCAACGCGTGATGTAAACTGCTTTAAACTTTTATTTCACCTGTGCATCAACGTTGCCTGTTGATATATCTGTAAGTTGGTCCAACGTGTATTTGAAATAACAAATCTTTTATACTTCAGGTACAGTTCATTTAAGGATAGTTTTTTCCTTATCATTCTCGCCTAAATTGACTCTTGTATGCTTGTATATCCACAGCGGGATAAATATGAACCACTGTGTATATTGACTTTAAAGCGAGAGAAGTTTTACACTAGACTCAATTTGTATTAATGCCAATGCAGATATATGACGCAGGCAACAGCGAAAAAGGCACCACATTGATTTCACTGTTAGAGCTAGCACGCGTAGCTAAATTTATGAGAGTACCCCTGTGTCATTCGTTTCGATTTTGCTTTAAGATCTTGCAGTGAACTGTGTGAGAAATATTTATTTTTGAAACCTGAGCTTTTTTTGCTTTCTTCAAGAATCGTTTCACTACAAATGCCACTGTTCCCGCTCTTTTTTGAGGTAATTACTTCGATGTTTTAGGAACCGACAAGCAAACAAGTTGTTCTGATACAGGGCGAATAATTTTTTGCATTTATTTTAGAAGCATAAGCTTTTCCAGAAAAACTGAGGACGAAGCGGCAATATTGGAATTTTCCTACACAATACGAAAACTTGTTAGAAAATAAAATTAACATTTATATATGGATTGGCTTAAGAGAGGCTGGAAGGTTGGTAAAAATGCCCATTTGTCAATCGACTACCAGATGTCCAATTTTCAACCTGGTGAATTTTTAACGGAAATTCACAGATTGTAGTCTGCCATCAATATGTAAACATTTTCATAAACAAGACGCTATAGTTGTCGCCTTTATTTTATTTTAACCACAGTTGACTTTATTCTTTTAGATTTTTAAACTATAACTGTGTGTTTTTCTTACAGTAAATCCGGTTTTTATGCATTTATGGAAGTGATTTGGCACTTTGCAGGTTTTCATGATGCAGTTCCTCGTGCGTGGCTTAGCAATAAGCCGGCTTTCCTGCAACAGTATGCACATATGACAGACAAGCTGTGTATTCAGGCAATTCGTCAACTGTCTAAAAATTGCAGGTAATTCGTGTACTGAATTAGAGAGAACTGGAATCAATAATTGTAAAGTCCTCTAGAAAAATCTATATAAGACGAAACATGAAATAAATTTTATATAGATCAATATTCTGTGATGGCCGATTACCGCGATATTGGCTTGATTCCAGAATTTTTATGTGAAGACGGACGTGAGAGGCCACATCTCTTGTCCTAGTCACCACAGACTACTCATATTTGACAGCATATTTCATGTTGCAAAACGATAACTTATGCCGTATATTTTGACTTTTTTGCATATTTTAAAATTTGCTCTTATAAAACAACTATAACTTGATATAAATTCTATTGAATAACCACCATGCGATTTCAAATATTGCCCATTTATCAACGTTTCAGTATTTACATTGTTTATTTTAATAAGAGTAATTCTAATGTTATTCAACAAACAATTTTGCTCCTTTAAAATGTCTGCTGTTATCTATTTAACTAGTCATATAACGCGTTGTTAAATGTATCCTCCAAAAATATGTTACTAAAATTATATGAATAAAAAGGCACACCCATAACACGTATTGTTCTTAGTAACAGATATAAACATACTCCAAACTTGCCCATGATGCTTAATTTAATCCTTGTAGTGCTGTATGATTACATATTGACTTTGTTCCTTCAAGCCTCTTGCCAAATATTGCTTTTTGGCCCTAATAACGATCAAGTTGCAGAGATAGATGCTATTGGTTTTGGTTATCATATTGATATACATCACACAGCTATTGTTTTTGAACATCTCCATAGAAATGTGCGTGCTAAAATTTGTTCCTTGAGAAAGAAATGCTATTTTGTTATGCCATAACAGCAATTTTGTTTGAAATAACAAACATTGTAAAGCTAATCATTTGCATAATGTTGCTCAATGTGTATCTCAACAAGGTTATCATTTCACAACTTAAATTATCGCTGCTCACAGTCTTTTAAGTTGACACATGATGTATAAATGAAGCACACAGAGACAAAATCACCATTCATACCGAAGGGAAATTCTTATTAACTTCCCTTAGCTTTGGATCAAATTTGTTGAATATTTGAAGCCCCTTAAATTGGAAACTGATGAATACACCGCGAATAAACCGTATGCCGTCCATAAGAAATCCTTTCCAATGTTTCTTTATTTTTCTTCAGCCAACTTCTGATATTTTTGCACATTATAAGTGCAACTTCTTTCTTCAGGCAGCATAAGCTTGGTTGAATCATCGTATTCTTATATGCCACTGAATGCTGACACAGCAAAATGGACTCCTTATCGATCAGAAAAGACGTTAGTTTCCCAGACATGATGTCCGCTTCAAGAGACTGATATGTGGCACTTGCCCAGTCGTATGCAGTGCCTTCGACAACGGAATGTTTTATAATTGCTTCTTTGCCATAATATGTTTGTCCATCAACAGTTACTTTAATTGAAACGTTTTGGTTTAAGTATTTCTCGCCGTCTTTTAATACATCGTAGTGCCGCTGATATATTCGAAGCAAGCATGATTTTAGCATGTAACTTGTTATGAAATCCTCTGAACTGATCGATTTTGTAAGACTTAGTAAGTTGTCATACAAATCTTCCGTAAAACATATAGCTTTGATTCGGAGGGCTTTTGCGATTGTGTAGCCACGTCTAGCCTCTACTGACAAAACATCTTTAATCAATGCATTTTCTGTGAGCGCCGTGGATTCTTTGAACGACCGGTTTGCTTGATTTCCAGAGTATGTGCCTGAAGGACCTTCTATGTATTGCTTTATACCTGGATGGGAACCTGACTAGTCATGGCGTGATATTTTACAAATTGATTCACGCGGTAATTTGCCTAGTAGAGTGTACGCCCAATCTCTGTTTTCTTCAAAATCTGGATTGGATGACTTCAAATCTTTGTAAGCAAACGCCAAAACAAGATCAACATGAATGACTACACCACGAAATAGAGAAGAGTTGCGCCACAACAGCTGGAGTCATGCAATCTTATCGTTTCTTTCCAGGCAACGTCGATGAAGAGATATAGTTTTTAATGAAAATCCACTCTCAAAGATATTCAATAATTCTGCGTCAAAATGATTGCAAAAGTCTTCCACAACTAATTGGGGAAACATGCAAGGATATCCATACTGGTGTAGTACTTCTGAAGAAGCCAATATCTGTCCATCTTCTACAGCATCTGCTGCTATGTGTTTTAGTATGCAAATAACATCCAATTCATCTAATAAAAATGTCTTTGATCCTTCTGCGTAACTTCTAGATAGCTTCGGCACAAACGAGAAATGTGCTGTTGACTCGTTCGACGAAAATCGACGTGAAACTTCACAAAGAAATGAGAAACAATCTGACAGCATGGCCTCTGTGTCAAAGGTATTACACCAGTAAGATGAAACTATTACATTACATATGGTAGTATCCGTTAATCCATCAGTGGGATGGGTTATACTTGTCGAAGAGGCTGTGGCAATGGCTTTATATTTTCTAAGAGATGGCCGTGCGCTAATTTTGACACAGTTGTGACTTTTACCCAACAGTTTGGCTGGAATGTTTAATCTGCCCACAACGTCAGCTACAGCTTCGCCCTGAAAGCAAAATCTTTTTAAGATACCACGTATCTTGTCTGACTCTACTCGTTCGGCCAAAAAGGCAATGATATCCGGACTACAACCATATGCTATGGCATATTCAAGCAACGTCATGCCTCTCCAAGTTATTGATTCGTCCCCTTGGTACTGACGGAGAAGCTTGCATTTTGGAAGTGAATTGATTCGAATAGCACAGAAAAACGCTGTCTCACTTCCAACATCGTTACAGTACAGATTAGTACTGGTACCGTGATACTGATTAGAGATGGTAATAAGGTTTGGAAAAGAAGCATTCACTGGTGCTCCTCTCTCTAAGAGCTTTTTACATGTCTCTAATGATGACGTCTCAATTGCCAATGGTAATGTAAATTAGGACGTCAATGCGGCTTCGGGGTGACTCAGAAGCAAGTCTATACAAAAACGGTATGTTTCTGGCTCTTTAAATTTCAAAATGTCTCCAAATATCCTCATAAAATATGTTAATGGACTGTTTCTACCTAAGTCTTGCATGGATAAACTAACTTCAATATTAGGACTTTTCACCAATAGACTAAGGATATCTCCAGCTATTTCGCGCGGATTTTCCACGTACTTTTCCAGTGCCTTCCATAGTGCAGTTTTCCCATCCTTATCAGGGGTTTCATTTAAGTTTACGTTCGGTCTGTTTAGTATTTTCTGTAATCTCTCAAGCTGATTCAGATCCACAGAGGTTAACACAGAAGAAACAAATTCGTAAACAGTTGTTTTCTCATCAATATCCTCTTGATTTTTCTTTAACCTTATTGGTAATGGCCTTACTGTCCTGTTCGATGACATTTTCGTAATAAGTACGTTGAATGTAAGCTTTTAAATATCAATGATCAAGCTTCTTAACTCATCAACGCGTTATGTAAACCGCTTTAAACTTTTATTTCACATGTGCATCAACGTTACCTATTGATATATACGTTCTCTGTAAGTTGATCCAACGTGCATTTGAAATATCAAATCTTTCATACTTCATGCACAATTCATTAGCATTTAAGGAGAGTTTTTTCCTAATCTTTCTCGCTTAAATTGACTCGAGGCAACGATAGTAGCTTGTTGATTCAAAATAAAATGTAGTCCAACAAAGTTATTTGTTCAAATATGACTACCCATTCTTGTAAGTTAGCAAAGTACGATCTATGAATGTTATGGCTAACATGTCTAACACATTTTCAATATCGCCTATAAATATAAGAGAATGACTTAAGTTGCCGAATTTGATTACCCAAGTATCTTGTATATAGTAAGTATGAATCACTGTGTAGATTGACTTTACAGCGAGAGAAGCTTTGCACTAACCTCAATTTGTACTAACGTCAATGCAGATACATGATGCAGGTAACAGCGAAAAGGCACCGCATTGTTTTCACTGTTAGAACTTGCACGGGTAGCTAAGTTTGTGAGAGTACCCCTGTGTCATTCGTTTCGATTTTGCTTTAAGATTTTGTAGTGAACTGTGGTCTCATTTTAAATCGGACAACCATGAGAAATATTTATTTTTAAAACCTGTGCTTTTTTGCTTCTTTAAAAACGTTTCACTGCAAATGAAAATGTTCCCGCTCTTTTTTTAGAGGTAATTACTTCGATATTTTAGGAAAGTCTTTCTGATACAGATCCGATGATTGTTCGCATTTATTTTCGAAGAATAACCTTTTTCAGAAAAACTGAGGACGAAACGGTAGTATTGGAATTTTCCTACACAATACGGAAATTTGTTAGAAAATAAAATTAACATTTATACTAGGGTTGGCTTAAGAGGGGCGGGAGGGTAGTTAAAGATGCCCAATTGCCAATCGACGCCCATGTGTCCAAATTACAACCTGCTGAATTTTTTGACGAGAATTTAGAGATTGTGGTCTGCCATCAATATGTAAACGTTATCGTCCGATATAAAGCACGGAACGGAAATATCTAGTCCAAAGGAGACTGAAATATCTAGTCCAAAAGAGACGGTTTTCTAGTCTAGTCCAAACAGTTGTCACCTTTACTTTATTTTAACGACAGTTAACTTTATTCTTTTACCTTTTTAAACTATAACTGTGGGTTTTTCGTACACGTACAGTAAATCCGGTTTTTATACATTGATGGAAGAGATTTGGCAGTTTGTAGGCAGTTTCTCGTGCGTGGCTTAACAGTAAGCCCGGTTTCCTGCAAAAGTATGCACATGTGACAGACAAGTTGTGTATTCAAGATTCTCTCAGCCACGAAATGTCTCCTCAATTTGAATTTTGAATGCGTTTTTATACATTTTATTAAGCTCGTTTGGTATTTGTAACCGTTGAAAAATGTGTATGCGTTTTGTTATAAATCTACAAAAATTAAAAGTAAAAGTTTTCGGAAAGTTTAAAAAGTGGGGGGTTGGCCTGTCTGTTGCATGTTGCATACAGTGTGCAAGGTTTGCAACGATAAAATTACGAAAACCATAAATAAATAAAACCTGGACGTGCACTCTTTATTATGCATCTGAAAGGGAGATTCACAGATGTTTGTTTTGAATTTTAGATATAAAAAGTAAATTGATATCAAAAATATTTGCAGATTTCAAAATATAAATTTAAAAGATCTCATTATGAAATAATTGTATCTAAAATAAATTCCTGATATTAATAAGACGATTGAGCTCATAAAAAATGATTGAGCTCAAAATTGAGATGTTTCTATCAAATATTTCATTTTTGCTAAAGTTATGATCTTAGATTTTAGAGATCAATAAATCAGCTTAGATATCATTAAATATTTTTGATATCTCTAAATATTGATTGATATCAAGAATTATTTTTGATATCAAGAAAACATTAGGAAATATCAAAAATATCATTACAGACAACAAAAAATAATTTTGGCATCACAAATTAATTCTTCATATCAAAAAAACAAATTTCGGAGATCATAAATTAAAACTCGGTATCAATAGTTGCCTGATAAATGTAAAAATGGCATGCCATATGAGCCTCTAAACACAAAACTGAAATAATGATACTAATAATAAAAACTGAATAAACAATTATAAAGAGTTACAATTCAAACTTGATCTAATAACAAATCTATCATTGCACTGCGCAGGATACGTCATGGACGTAAATAAATCTGACAATTTGACTTTCTTTACCTATTAAACTCAAGAAAATGTCGTGCTGCACAGTTTATTTATGTTTAGAATTTTATGTCGACTCTTGTCAACCTGCAGGTCTTCCAATCCTTTCTTTTTTACAATGCTATAAAACTACTGGTTATTTACTGATAAGTTTTAGAAGAGTTGTGTTAGTTTTATTTAGCTATCCGACTGACGGGGTAATTTTGAAAGAAATAACGGTGAGTATTAAAAACCCATGGCCCGCCGACAAGTTTTGCTCTCTCGGCCTTAACTACACTTCTTTTCAAATATTACCCCCGGATGATATATTGGCATAAATAAATCGTAACCCCGCCCCCCCCCGATCCCGATATATTCTTTTAGGTTATTAAATCAAAGAAATTGACGACTAAAGAACGCATTAAACCAAAAATGTATAAATTCGAATTACCTAAGGACATCTGAGAACGGCATTTGGTGAGAACGGCAGTTGCTGACAAAGGCAATTTACTGAGAATGGCATTTACTGAGAATGGCATTTACTGAGATTGGCATTTACCGAAAACCCTAATTACTGAGAATGGCATTTACTGAGGATGGTATTTACTGAGAATAAAATTTGCTGACAACGGTATTTACTGAGAAAACTATTTGTTGAGAACAACATTAAGCATTTCTTATTCATCTACGTGTAACTATATTTACTTGGAGATACATTTACTAATTCCCTATTAAATTATGTACAGCTATTTATAAAAAAGAAAACAATAGTGATATCCTCAAATTATGACTGTTTACGTCATTTAATGCAAAAAAATATTTCAGAGCGCTAAAAGATATCATTGTGCATTGAATTAATATCACACTAACATTCATTTAGGTACTTCCGAGAACTCCGGCAATCATTTCCGATTCAGAAGGAAAACTCGCAAAAGTAATGTAAAGAATGCTAAAACAGAGAAATTTCAAGCACGGTTGGTTTCCTTGCTGGCTGAGAAACAACAAGTGACTACGGCACGAGTATGTTTCGCTCAAGGAAACCACATGTACAATGTATTATTAAATGTGTGTATAATGAGCCAAATTTCCTATCTGCTATGTTGCGTATCAGTGCCTAGCTTTGGGCAAAAGCCCATGTATATTGATTAGTTAATAAAAGGTATCAAAACGAAAAACCCAGACCTAGCTTTAGGGACTTTTAGTTAGGAAATTCAGTATAAAAGAAAACTGAACAAACTTCAAATAAAACAAGTTCAAAATCCCAATCTTGATGTCACCATTTTGTATATATCAACGGATACCAATCGTATCCTATTGAAATTTCGAGATTTGTATTATCAGGATCCCGATCAGGATAACACTGAGGATCGTGTCCTAAAAACTTCGCTCCAAGGGGTAGATTAAAAATTTCACATCAGGATCCCATCCCATACTTTTCCTGTGGATATACCGTTTTACTTCAAAAATGGCCATGGATCTTTTTACAAATGCCAGATCAGTTCCAGGATCTTCAAATTAATACATAACGGATTATGCAAAATGTTTGACTGAATATTTGATGAATATTTTCGCAGGATATCCTTAGATGTAAAGATGTTAAGGGTTTTTCAAGGTTGTGAACACATAATACGGACAGAAATAGAAAGGCCCTTCAGAGTTCTTAAGACGTTGCTTGCGAAAATTGGAAAATGACGTCGTCAGAAGAGATTTCGTGGCTGAGAATCCTCAAACAAAGACAGTAGATGAGGTCACAGCTGTGATTTAAATAGTTATAGCGCCCATTGGGTTTGACTTCAAACTAATTACTCGTGAAGTCTGCACCTTGCAGGTCCCTACCCTTTCTAAGCATGTTTTACTGTTTATGCCCAGGACGTGTAATTTCAGCTTTGATCACCGCCTCCTTGACATTGATGCGTGCCTTTACATACAAACAAAAAACATAAACATTGTCAGGTGCGGGGACTCAAACGAGGATTACAAATTTCTAAAAAAAAGCATCACCATTTCATTCTTTTCTAAGTTTTTATGTTTCCTGAGTGCAAAAGAAATCAGTCATATCACATTTATTGGGGCCCTTTTGTTGTCAAAACGTACGCAAATAAATGACAGCGACCCGATGAGATTGCCATTTCTATAAACAGTGAGAAATACCTAATACTAGACTGGAAGAAAACATCCACCAATGTTTAACATCAAGTGTATTGATGTTAGATTATGTCAAATGTCAACATAAAAGCAGGTGAAAATCAAATCAATTATTCAGAAAAAATGCAGAATGTTGTAATTCATCTTCATAAATCCGCTGTATAATTACCATAAATTGAAAGTTGATTGAGAATCCATTTGAGGAAATAAAAACAAAACTTACTATTTTAGACTTAATATTAATAAAAGTAACACAGCACAATAATAAACAACACTTTTCGCTGTCGACCCCATAAAAACAACACAGCGCAGCATTACAGAACACTGTCCGCTGCCCTACCCCATCAAACACAAAACAGCGGAATAATAAACACCACTGCACGCTGTCCGACCCCCGTCCCCACCCCCATTCCCTACCACTCCCGACCCCCGTTCCCCCATGTTCCTATCCACTCCCATTCCAACCCCATCCCCTACCACTCCCGTTCCCCGTCTCCACCCCTTGTCTCTACCCACTCCCGTCCCCACCCTATCCCCTACCACTCCCTACCCCCGTCCCCGATCCATGTATCCACCCACTCCCGTCCCTATCACCCGTTCCCTACACTCCCGTCCCTGTCCCCATCCCCGTCCAAACCAACCCCAGTCCAAACAACCTACAGGCCCCCGTCCCCAACCCCTGTCCTCACCCATCTCGTCATCCACCGTCTTCATTTCATCTCTGGCATGCCATTAAGAGTGGTTCACAATGTACTAAGATAAGCAGTACGGCTTCTCTGATTCCTTGCATGAAAAAACTCATCTTTAGCCAAGACATGGAGTCCACACTCTAAAACATGCTGTCAAAGCGTTTCTAAAACTTTATTGTCTCGAAATCCATTAAGTTCTGCACACCACAACGACACACAATAACAATTACAGTAAAACCTGTGCTAAGGACACCTGTCTATTACGGACACTTGTACAGTAGGGACACTTTGTGTCAGTCCCTTTTAAAATCCCATTGACTTGCACGTTAAGGGACACCTGTGAAATAGGAACAAAGGACACTTTTATTTGTCCGTAACTCCGTAAATGCATTGAAATTAACCTGTCTGCTGAGGACAGCAGTCTTTCACCACAAACAAAAAACCCAATGTGACACTCGTCGATGCATTCTCCCTTAATTCCTGCTTATTGATCTTAAGCAAAACCTGAGTACGTCGTTTCACGTATTGTTTGGACAGGAATTGACCGTGGTAAGACAATGACATTGCGGAGTTATCGCTTTGATATTAATTACTTGGGCTGCTTAAGGGTAATTCATACTGAATTGCAATTGAAATACAGAGATATCGCTGTGCATAGCAGTCACCAGACATATATTTATACATAATCGTAACCAAGGATAAATAATAACACAGAATGAAATGAAATAAAGCTAAACAATGTCTGTAAAGAACTTCATAAGTTACGTACTCAGAAACTCTGGTAGTTTTCAATCTCTCCTCCTCCAAGTAGTGCGCCCGTCTGCATTGTAGTAACGCATACACTGCGTTTCCCCTCACCCCCTTCCCAGTGTGCAGGGAGTACGCTTTGTTTCGGAAAATATTCATACGTCATCGAAACTAAACCGGGTAAGCAATAGCACAGAATGATATGAAACACTGCTTAACACCACCTGTACTGCAGTGTCTCTTAATTATTTAAAATCACAATTGTTTCTCTTGCGCCCTTGTAAATCACAATCTCATTGATATTTTCTCGAACGACAATTCTCATGCTGTCATTTTTGCCGGTTGGGCCGAAACCCGTAGTAGCTATATGGCAAGGTATCCTGAATCTACCACTTTCTGTAACAACTTTGAATGTGTTTTCCGTTTCATTGTTACAGTGTGTATTTTTATCGGTGAATAAGAAATCATCACTATTCCTCATAGTTAAATTTCATCTAGTATATGTAAAAACAACATACAGGTTATAATCTTGAACATTAAAACCACGGTCAACAGAGCTGTATAATCTAAATCAATATCCAATTTCAATTTTTTGTGTGTGTGAAAGATTAAATTACGTGGTTTCGCTATGAGTAAATGCAGTTATTTTCAGTAAAGATGTGCGTCATGCTGTTTTGATTTTCAGGTGTTTGTAAGTGGAGGTAGGAGCAGAGAGTGCATGAGCACCAGAGAGCCTCGTATAATAAGTACAGTTATATCGTGGCAATAAGTCGGTTATTGCATGGCTGTCATGTTGTATGCGATTTACAGACATCTCGCTTTACGCCTCGATGTCTGTAAATCGCATACAACGCTCGAGCCATGCAATAACCTATACTTATCTATAAATCACGTACAGCACTCGAGCCATACTTGTATTCTCTTAGATATATTCAGCACCTACGGCTGTGACCTTGACATCTTGACAATCGCGTGCTATAACGGCGCGTACATTAACGTCACAAATGCGTACTGCGGCCAGTGCTCTGACGCATGCAGCGATTGTTGTCCTCCTCAACCAACCGACGACCGCGCTGAAGTGATGTCCGAAAACAGACCTTCTGATTGGCTAGCTTTAAAGGTCAGGTGTGATAATCGGACAGAATGTGAATACCAGAATCTTGGCAGTCTCGTTGCAAGCTGCGAGTCACCTTATAATGCCGATTATTTAGTGATCAATTTTGAGTGTTTAGACGGTACGTTTTACCCAACTTGTGTGTATATTATTTCACATTGAAAAATCCATAGTTGTTCAAATAGCATGACTTAAAGTAAGGTACGGATATTTTAAAATATGCAGAAAATGTGCTGGTTAATTAATTTAGATGCTACACATGAACAAGAGTTCTTCTTAACTCGATTACTGAGTATAACGTATAAAATATACTTGTTTTATGCTGTGTTCCTATTGCTTTGCCTGATTTTATTTCTGAAGAACGCATTAGGCACTATTTGCCAAATCCAAATCCCCTCAGCTAAGCTTTTATTTTTTACAGAGGAGCTGAAGGATACAGTTCGATTCACAGCTTTTGCCTCGGAGCATATTTTTTATCAGGAGACCTCATGCTATTTGACGTTGTGGTGACAAACATTCATGGCCAATATCTTGCTGACCAGGGTATATTTATTTGTCCAATCAACGGTGTATATGTCTTCAGTGTGACTGTTTTACTCACTGAGTCAGGAGAAATGGGGGCCACTATCACGCATGAAGAGAATAACTTGGCTTCTGCATACGCCAATCCCGGTGGCACCAATCAACAAGCATCGGTCACCGTGGTAACGGAATGTGGTGCTGGCGATCGAATGTGGGTGAGAGCCAGTCACGACCATCAGGTGTATGGACATTCGTCAGCACGTTATACCTCTTTCTCCGGATTTGTGTTAGAATATGAATAAAACGGACGCAGCATATTTGCAGAAAAAACAAAGTGCATTTTGTTTCAAGTAATAACATAATTCAAATATCCACATGATGATAGGTTTTATTTAGAAAAACAATTGTTTGAACAAATTGGTGTTCTAATGCATGACAGTTAACACATATCAGCACTGCACTATGTGCTATTCTTTTACAAAGAACCTTCAATAAATAGCATCAACTAATTTCAGTAATGTCAATGAAAAATCTGTAGAGATTAGGCAGGCACCATAATGGCGGCAAGCTTGCATTATTATTCTTGATAGTTTTCCGAAAAAACGAAACCAGAACGTTACACTTTTTGAGATTTCTGTCATAAGTAGTTCGAAAAGGTTTGTGCGACAGTATAGACGGGTTCAAACGGCTGGGTGGCTTGACATTTGAGCTAGCACCAGCGATTATATTACCATGTACAAAATGTACAGAGCAAACGTGAAAAGTCACTATACAGCTAATGAAAAAATGCTACATTTCTTGGACACACAGCAGTTTTCATTTAAATCAGATAATATTACAATGTGATAATTTAATTAATCGATTGTTTTTAATTTATCAAAGAATCTATTTATAATGCAATGCTTTCAATAACACACCAGCATAACTTTGACACTTTAATCGCTTTGATGACTCCGCTATATGTTCTAATGGTGCGAAAACCAATAAGTAGCGATTATGTGCTTTTGTATTACTTCTTAAGTTGTGAATTAAATTTTGTGCTCCTTCGTTAAGTTGTGTCAATTTTATAATTTTTACTAATAACTTATGATAAAGTAACGAAATAGCCAAAGCTTTAATAAAAATCAGTACGGCCTTTATGGTTGTTTTTTTTTTTTCTTTTTGCCATTCTACTGGACCATGGCGCCAAACGCAGCCCATAATTCTTAATTTATTGGGACCGTTCAGTGTTCAATCATAAAGAAATAAAGTATAACTCTTATAGTATATATTAAGCTTAAAGGAAATTTGTTAGAAATTAGTTGACACTGCTTCGCTCTCAAACTGAAATAAATGTAAATTGGAATAATCATCTTTTTGTTCTCAAAAATTCATTGATAAAATCACTTCTAATAAGAAAGAGGGTTAAATACTTTTATATGAGTAAGGACAAGACATTGGTCAGCAAAATTTTAAATCGAAAGTGATTAGAGAGTGAATCAATAACATAGCACAAAATTTACATAAGTGATTGAATTCGCGTTATCTACCATCATTATCAACGACCTCAAATGTTAAAAAAATAAACATCGTACCACTGAGGAGGAATATGCCACAACTCATCAAATTATTAGAAAAATATGGTCTATGTGTGTGCTGTTAATTGAATTTCCCTTTTATTGGAAGTGACTGATTGAGCATGTTATCACACGCCTATCACACCCGCGGGAAACACGCACGCCGCTGTGAAACCAATACACGGTAAATATCTGATTTAAGCCATTTCTCTTTTCACATTAACTTGATTTTGCATTAATTTTCATCATTGAACAAACCAACAACCACCTGTTTGACTATATCCGGATTTTCCCTTAAATTTAATATATTGTTGTATCGGTTGATATTGACAATAAGACAAGTTATTACATTCATTAAACCATAACGAAGAAAATTTTATTGTGACAGGTTTGTGAATAAAACTGATTCGATATTTTCACACAAAGATTTCACACAATTTTAAGATTGTATTATATCTTCTAATATTTAACTTTTGTAGGAAGCTTTTTTGAACTGAGTGAGAGTTCTTTCACATGAAACTCCTCATTTACAAACAATGGCACAACCTTTAATATGGACGTCGCTTAATCTATAGTTATTGATGACGGAACGCCTGTGACTCACTGAATCAAATCCTCCATAACTTGACGTGATAACACTGAGCAAAGACTCCTTACGGACGTTTGTACGACCGTAATCAAGTTTGCTTAATATGAATACCAAAACAAAAAATCGAATCCAATCAATATTTTGGTCTACATTTCAAATGTTGCTCATTTATCAACGTTTCAATACTTACATTGCTTATTTTAATGAGAGGAATTCAAATGTTATCCAAAAACAATAAAATGTCTGCTGTTATCTATTTAACAAGTGATATAACGCGCTGTTAAAAGTATCCCTCCAAAAATATGTTAATAAATTATATGAATAAAAAAGCACACCCATGACACGTATTGTTCTTATTAACAGATATAAATCATTAACATATATATACTCCAAAGTTGCCCATGATGCTTAGTTTAATTCTTCTAGTCTGTGTGCTTACATCTTAACTTTCTCCCTTCAAGCCTATTACCAAGTATTGCTATTTGGCCCTAATTACAATCAACTTGCAGAGATAGATGCTTTTGTTTTATTCGTTTTGATATAATTCATACAGCTAATGTTTTTGAACATCTGCATACAAGTGTGCTTGTTAACATTTGTTCCTTGTGAAAGAAATACTATTTTGTCATGCCATAACAGCAATTTTGTTTGAAATAACAAACATTGTAAAACTAATCATTTGCAGATTGTTGCTCAATGTGTATCTCAACAAGGTTATCATCTCACAACTTAAATTATCGCTGCTCACAGTCTTTTAAGTTGACATATGATGCATAAATGAAGCACACAGACTGCAAAACTTTACAGGATACAAAATCACCGTTCATTCCGAAGGGAAATTCTTATTAAATTCCCTTAGCTTTGGATCAATTTTGTTTAAAATTTGAAGCTCCTTAAATTTGAAACTGATGAACACACCGCGAATAAACCAAATGCCGTCCGTAAGAAATCCTTTCCAATGTTTCTTTATTTTTCTTCAGCCAACTTCTGATATTTCTGCACATTATAAGTGCAACTTCTTTCTTCAGACAGCATAAGCTCGGTTGAATCATTGTATTCTTATATGCCACTGAATGCTGACACAGCAAAATGGACTCCTTATCATTCAGAAAAGACGTTAGTTTCCCAGACATGATGCTCACTTCAAGAGACTGATATGTGGCACTTGCCCAGTCGTATGCAGTGCCATCGACAACAGAACCCTTTATAATTGCTTCTTTGCCATAATATGTTTGTCCATCAACAATTACTTTAATTAAAACGTTTTGCTCTAAGTATTTCTCGCCGTCTTTTAATGCATCGTGGTGCCGCTGATATATTCGAAGCAAGCATGATTTTAGCATGTAGCTTGTTATAAAATTCTCTGAACTGACCGATTCTGTAGGACTTAGTAAGTTATCATACAAATCTTCT
Source organism: Protula sp. h YS-2021 (assembly GCA_949752745.1). NCBI lineage: Eukaryota > Metazoa > Annelida > Polychaeta > Sabellida > Serpulidae > Protula > Protula sp. h YS-2021. The sequence continues at coordinate 109,583,310 of OX457024.1, forward strand.
GAAAAACATATAGCTTTGATGCGCAGGGCTTTTGCGATTGAGTAGCCACGTCTAGCCTCTACTGACAAAACATCTTTAATCAATGCATTTTCTGTGAGCGCCGTGGATTCATTGAACGACCGGTTTGCTGTACTTCCAGAGTATGCAGCTGAAGGACCTGCTATAAGCTGCTTTACGCCTGGATCGGGACCTGAATAGTCATGACGTGATATTTTACAAATTGATTCGCGCGGTAATTTGCCTAGAAGAGTGTACGCCCAATCCTTGTTTTCCTCAAAATCTGGATTGGATGACTTCAAGTCTTTGTACAAAAACGCCAAAACAAGATCAACGTGAATGACTACACCACGAAATAGAGAAGGGTTGCGCCACAGCAGCTGGAGGCATGCAATCTTATCTTTTCGTTCCAGACAACGTCGATGAAGAGATATAGTTTTTAATGAAAATCCATTCTCGAACATATTCAATAATTCTGCCTCAAAATGATTGTAAAAGTCTTCCACAACTAATTGGGGAAACATGAAAGGATATCCATACTGGTGCAATACTTCTGAAGAAGCCAATATCTGTCCATCGGCTACACTATCTGTTGGTATGTGTTTTAATAAACAAATAACATCCAATTCATCTAATAAAAATGTCTTTGATCCTTCTGCGCAACTTCCAGATAGCTTAGGCACAAACGAGAAATGTGCTGTGGACTCTTTCGACGAAAATCGACGTGAAACTTCACGAAGAAATGAAAAACAATCTGAAAGCATGGTCTCTCTGTCAACGGTATTACACCAGTAAGATGAAGCAATTACTTTACATATGATTGCATCCGTTAATCCATCACTGGGATGGGCTGTACTTGTAAAAGAGGTTGAGGTAATGGCTTCATATTTTCTAAGAGATGATTGTGCTCGAGTTTTGACACAGTTGTGACTTTTACCCAACAGTTTCACTGGAATGTTTAATCTGCTCACAACGTCTGCTACAGTTTCGCCCTGAAAGCAAAATCTTTTTAAGATACCACGTATCTTGTCTGATTCCACTCGTTCGGCCAAAAAAGCAATGATATCCGGGCTACAACCATATGCTATGGCATATTCAAGCAACGTCATGCCTCTCCAAGTTATCGTTTCGTCCGCTTGGTACTGACGGAGAAGCTTGCATTTTAGAAGTGAATTTATTCGAATAGCACAGAAAAACGCTGTCTCACTTCCAACATCGTTACAGTACAAATTGGTACTGGTACCGTGGTACTGATTAGAGATGGTTATAAGGTTTGGAAAGGAAGCATTCACTGGTACCCCTCTGTCTAATAGCTTTTTACATGTCTCTAATGATGACGCCTCAATTGCCAATGGTAATGTAAATTCGGACGTCAATGCGGCTTCGGGGTGACTCAGAAGCAAGTCTATACAAAAACGGTATGTTTCTGGCTCTTTAAATTTCGACATGTCTCCAGATATCCTCATAAAATATCTTAATGGACTGTTTCTATCCAAATCTTGCATGGATAAACTAACTTCAATATTAGGACTTTTCACCAATAGACTAAGGATATCTCCAGCTATTTCGCGCGGATTTTCCACGTACTTTTCCAGTGCCTTCCATAGTGCAGTTTTTCCATCCTTATCAGGGGTTTCATTTAAGTTCACGTTCGGTCTGTTTAGTATTTTCTGTAATCTCTCAAGCTGATTGAGATTCACAGATGTTAACACAGAAGACACAAATTTATAAACAGTTGTTTTCTCATCAATATCCTCTTGATTTTTCTTTAACCTTATTGGTAATGGCTTTACTGTCCTATTCGATGACATTTTCATAATAAGTACTTTGAATGTAAGCCTGTTTTTAAATATCAATGATCAAACTCTCTTAACTCTTAACTCATCGAATATATATTTGAATTTGACACATGTTCCAAACACATCAATGCGTTATGTAAACTGCTTTAAACTTTTATGTCACATGTGCATCAACGCTACCTGTTGATACATCTGTAAGTTGGTCCAACGTGCATTTGAAATCCCAAATCTTTTATGCTTCATGCACAGTTCATTAGCATTTAAGGATAGTTTTTTCCTTATCTTTCTCGCTTAAATTGACTCTTGGTAAATATGAACCACTGTGTATATTGACTTTACAGCGAGAGAAGTTTTACACTAGCCTCAATTTGTATTTATGCCAATGCAGATATATGACGCAGCCAACAGCGAAAAGGCACCACATTGATTTCACTGTTAGAGCTAGCACGCGTAGCTAAATTTATGAGAGTACCCCTGTGTCATTCGTTTCGATTTTGCTTTACGATTTTGCAGTGAACTGTGGTCGCATTTTAAATTGGACAACCATGAGAAATATTTATTTTTGAAACCTGTGCTTTTTTTTGCTTTCTTCAAAAAACGTTTCACTACAAATGCCAATGTTCCCGCTCTTTTTTGAGGTAATTACTTCGATGTTTTAGGAAACGACAAGCAAACAAGTTGTTCTGATACATATCGGATAATTTTTTGCATTTATTTTCGAACTATAAGCTTTTCCAGAAAAACTGAAGACGAAGCGGTAGTATTGGAATTTTCCTACACAATACGAAAACTTGTTAGAAAATAAAATTAACATTTATATATGGATTGGCTTAAGAGAGGCGGGAGGGTAGGTAAAGATGCCCAATTGTCAATCGACGACCATTTGTCCAACTTACAAGCTGGTGAATTTGTTACGGGAATTCAGAGACTGTTGGTCTGCCATCAATATGTAAACATTTTCATCAACAAGACGCGATAGTTGTCGCTTTTACTTTATTTTAACCACAGTTGACTTTATTCTTTTACCTTTTTTTAAACTATAACTGTGTGTTTTTCTTACAGTGATTCCGGTTTTTATGCATTGATGGAAGTGATTTGGCAGTTTGCAGGTTTCCACGATGCAGTTTCTCGTGTGTGGCTTAGCAATAAGCCGACTTTCCTGCAACAGTATGCACACATGACAGACAAGGTGTGTATTCAGGCAATTCGTCAACTGCCTAAAAATTGCAGGTAATTCGTGTACTGAATTAGAGAGAACTGGAATCAATAATTGTAAAGGCCTTTTGAAAAATGTGTATAAGAAGAAACTCTGGAGGACATGAAATAAATTTTATTCAGATCAATTTTCTGTGATGGCAGATTACCTCCATATCGGCTTGATTGGCGAATTTTTATGTGGAGACCGAGGTAAGAGGCAAGATCTTGTTCTGATTATCACCGCGTACTCAATATTTCATATTGTAAAACAATAACTTATTCCTATGTTTTGAATTTTTTGCATATTTTGAAACTTGTTCTTAAAATATTAAAAAATTGATATAAATTCTATTGATTAACAACCATTATTATGTGGTGTATTTCTCTACAGTTTGTGTATGTTGTGTTGGTGCAAACGCTGAAGATTCAATCGATTTGAGTACAACTAATAGAACAACCGATCTATTTATGGATCAAATTTCAGCATTTTTTTTCCTTACTGTGAACAGTCGGATTAAGTCCTGAGAAATTAATTAACTGTAGACTTCTCAAATCGTTTTCCAAGTAAGTTTTGCAAATAAAACAAGAATGCTAAAATAATTAAAATGCATCGAAAAAAAATCAAATATTACTTTTATTTTTTTTTTATCATTGAATATTTTCAATAAGTGATCCACAAATAATTCGAGATGAAGTCGGCCCCATGTCAATTATAGCCAATTTAGTTGCTTTTCTTACAAAATCATCTGTGAGCACTTCATGTGGCATAAAGAAGATATCCCAACAGAAAAAGACTTAACAAATCTACTGTTATTTTTTCAGGAGTTGAACCGATAGTAAAAAAAGGCTGAAATTAGATCAATATATTGATCGGTGCCTCTATTGTGATGATAGTGATGATTTATTAATATTGATTGTCATTGCATCCCATGTACATAAAAGTACCTCAATTTTTTAATAGAAATCTATGTCCTTTTGCTTCTTGTTTTCAAACATATCTATTGCAAAGTGATATAGTCTAACAGTTTACAAGATTATAAATCACGGAACTCTTGTGAAATTAAACGAAAAACATTATAACCATGTGCTAGAAAATTTTTCAAACTTACGTTGGACGGGATCTTGACACTGTTCAGTCAAAGGTGATACGAAATCGAACTAAAAATAGATAGTGTCCAAGGAGATGTAATTACATGTGTTATTTACGGCTTTTTTAAGCGCAGCCAAACGCTAACGTACACTCGAGTACACGTTATACTACAGCGGCATGACATCACTGTCTCTTAATAAACGCTGAGTAAATTTATCCACCGATTGGGATTGAAGCACAGAAAACCTGCGTGTAGAAAAACATGTATAATGTGGACCACTCTCTATTGTGAACAGAACATCTTAGAACCGGAACACTTCATCATTCACTCATATGAAAAGGACCATTACTGTTGTGGGCATCTTGCTATTCCGGACAGCAAGACACTTCTTCCCCGTATCGAATACAAGTTTACTTTAGTTTTAGCCTTCTAACTTTACGGAGTGAGCCTTATCCATGTGTCATGTTAGTGAGATATTAGGACGCGATTCAGAGACGTTTGTTTTATTTCCGAACAAACGTTTATCTTATCTCATCTTATCTAGAATCAGTTTACATAACTCCACTTCCTCTCCGCCCCGCTCCTCTCAAAAAATATAAATAAATAATGAAAATGAAAAGTCAGATTCTTATGTATGTTATTTTGTTTTCGCAGTGGTTTTTAAAATTATGCGTTATATTAGTTTTATGAATGCAAAAGGCTTTTTTTTATAAATATGAACAGTAATTCAACACCTTATTATCAAGTTTAGGGAGTGGATTTGAACGATTTTAAGATAAGTATGTTTTAAATGTAAATAACGTTGTTTATGAATTATGATCTACGAATACTGAGGAGCACTGTCATTAGTATTATTGTGGCAACAATCCATTATTATTAACCAATCACAGGTCGTATTTGCGTTCACTTACTGTAAAGCTCTAATTTTATTTTTGCCTTTTACAGTACTATCAACATTTGAAATTAATTAAAAAGTAGGATATTTTCATTATAGCTTGTGTTTTTTTAAGATTTTAAGAAGTGTTCCAGCAAAGATGTAAATCACAGAACTGAAAGTTTACCAGTGAAAGTAAATTTAAACTTACCTTAGTTTGTTTCTGTCGAGAATTCTGGCGGTGTTTATCTAGTCATTGTAATCTAACTTGTGTTATGTTCTCCAAGTTCTTAAAGATTCTTTCAGCCACGAAATGTCTTATCAATTTGAATTTCTAATGCTTTTTTATGCATTTTATTAAGCTCATTTGGTATTTGTAACCGTTTTGAAAAATCGGTATGTGTTTTGTTATAAAACCAGAAAAGTTAAAAGTAAAAGTTTTCGGCAAGTCTAAAAAGTGGGGGGTTGGCCTGTTCGATCCATGTTGCATACAGTGTGCAAGGTTTGCAACGATAAAATTACGAAAACCAAAAATAAATAAAACCTGGACGTGCACTCTTTAATATGCATCTGAAAGGCAGATTCACAGATGTTTGTTTTGAATTTTAGATATAAAAAGTAAATTGATATCTTGATATCAAAAATTAATTTTTAGATTTAAAAAATATTTGCAGATTTCAAAATATAAATTTAAAAGGTCTCATTATGAAATAATTGTATCTAAAATAAATTCCTGATATTAATAAGAAGATTGAGCTCATAAAAAATGATTGAGCTCAAAATTGAGATATTTCTATCAAATATTTCATTTTTGCTCAACTTAGGATCTTAGATTTTATATCATTAAATATTTTTGATATCTCTAAATATTCATTGATATCAGGAATTATTTTTTGATATCAAGAAAACATTGGGAGATATCGAAAATATCATTACAGACAGCAAAAAATATTTTTTGCCATAAATAATTAATCTTTTGGGATCACAAATTAATTCTTCATATCAAAAAAACAAATTTCGGAGATCAAAAATTAAGACTCGATATCAATAATTGCCTAATAAATGTAAAAATATGAGCCATTCCATATGAGCCTCTGAACACAAAAGTGAAATAATGATACTAATAATAAAAACTGAATAAAACAAATATAAAGAGTTACAATTCAAACTTGATCTAATAACAAATCTATCATTGCACTGCGCAGGATACGTCATGGACGTAAATAAATCTGACAATTTGACTTTCTTTACCTATTAAACTCAGTAAAATGTCGTGCTGCACAGTTTATTTATGCTTAGAATTTTATGCCGACTCTTGTCAACCTTCAGGTCTTCCAATGCTTTCTTTTTTACAATGCTATAAAACTGCTGATTGTTTACTGAATTGTCTTAGAAGAGTTGTGTAAGTTTTATTTAGCTACCCGACTGACGGGGTAATTTTGAAAGAAATAACGTTAAGTATTAAAAAACCGCCGACAGGTTTTGCTCTCTCGGCCTTAACTACACTTCTTTTCAAATATTACCAATGGATGATATATTTGCATAAATAAAACGGAACCCCGTCCCTCCCCCGATCCCGATATATTCTTTCAGGCTATTAAATCAAAGAAATTGACGACTAAAGAACGCATTAAACCAAAAATGTATAAATCCGAATTGAGAGCGGCAGTTGCTGACAAAGGCAATTTACTGAGAATGGCATTTACTGAGAACGGCATTTACTGAGATTGGCATTTACCGAGAACCCTATTTACTGAGAATGGCATTTACTGAGGATGGTATTTACTGAGAATAAAATTTGCTGAGAACGGTATTTACTGAGAAAAGTATTTGAGAACAACATTAAGCATTTCTTATTCATCTACGTGTAACTATATTTTCTTGGAGATACATTTACTAATTCCCTATTAAATTATGTACAGCTATTTATAAAAAACAATAGTGATATCCTCAAATTATGACTGTTTCCGTCATTTAATGCAAAAAAAATAGTTCGGAGCGCGAAAAGATATCATTGTGCATTGAATTAATATCACACTAACATTCATTTAGGTACTTCCGAGAACTCCGGCAACCATTTCCGATTCAGAAGGAAAACTCGCAAACGTAATGTAAAGAATGATAAAACAGAGAAATTTCAAGCACGGTTGGTTTCCTTGCTGGCTGAGAAACAACAAGTGACTACGGCACGAGTATGTTTCGCTCCAGGAAACCACATGTACAATGTATTATTAAATGTGTGTATAATGAGCCAAATTTCGTATCTGCTATGTTGCGTATCAGTGCCTAGGTTAGGGCAAAAGCCCATGTATATTGATTAGTTTATAAAAGGTATCAAAATGAGGAACCTAGACCTAGCTTTAGGGACTTTTAGTTAGGAAATTCAGTATAAAAGAAAACTGAACAAACTTCAGATAAAACAAGTTCAAAATCCGATCTTGATGTCACCATTTTGTATAAATCAACGGATACCAATCGGATCCTACTGAAATTTTGAGATATTTATTATCAGGATCCCGATCAGGATAACACTGGGATCATGTCCTAAAAACTTCGCTAAAAGGGGTACATTAAAAATTTTACATCAGGATCCCATACTATACTTTTCCTGTGGATATACCGTTTAACTTCAAAAATGGCTAAGGATCTTTCTAAAAACACCAGAACAGTACCAGCATCTTGAAATTAATACATAACGGATTATGCAAAATGTTTGACTGAATATTTGATGTATATTTTCGCAGGATACCCTTATATGTGTAGAATTCAGCATGATTCAAAATCTAGCAATAATGAATACCTTTGAAATGGATAGTTTTGATGACAAAATTTATCACAAATTGAGCTTAACCAAACCATATCATGAACAGAGCATAAAGGCTGTGATGTTTGATTTATTTGACAAAGGAAGATTGAATAAAACGTTGGTTGCGTGGAAATAAGTGTAGACAGAACTGCATATTGTAAACATATTTGTACTTCTGGCATTACAGGGTTTTTCGAGCTATTGAACACATAACACGGACAGAAGTAGAAAGGCTCTTCAGAGTTCTTAAGACGTTGCTTGCGAAAATTAAAAAATGACGTCATCAGAAGAGATTTCGTGACTGAGAATCCTCAAACAAAGACAGTGGATCAGGTCACAGCTATGATTTAAGTAGTGATAGTGCCCATTGGTTTTGATATCAAAGTGATTAATATACTCGTGAATTCTGCACCTTGCAGGCCCCTACCGTTTCTAAGCATGTGTTACTGTTTATGACCAGCACGTGCAATTTCAATGTTGATCACCGTCTCCTTGACATTGATGCGTGTCTTTACATACAAATAAAAACATAAACATTTCCAGCTGATGGGACAAAAATGGGGATTACAAATTTCTAAAATAAGCATCACCATTTCATTCTTTTCTAAGCTTTTATGTTCCCTGCTTGCAAAAGAAATCAGTCATATCACCTGTTTTGGGGTCAGAACGTACGCGAATAAATGACTGCCATGAGAGCCCGATGAGGTTGCTATTTCTATAAATAGTGAAAAGTCCTTATACTAGACTGGAAGAAAACATCCACCAATGTTTGGCATCAAGTATATTGATTGGTTAGATTTTTATCAAATGTCAACATAAAAGCAAGTGAAAATCAAATCAATTATTCAGAAAAAATGCAGAATGTTGTAATTCATCTTCACAAATCCGCTGTATAATTACTATGCATTGAAAGTTGATTGAGAATCCATTCGAGGAAATAAAAACAAAACTACTTCAGACTTAATATTAATGAAAACAAAACAGCAAACTAATAAACAACCCTGTCCTCTGCCAAACTTCCGTCCCCCCGCCCTGTATCCACCCACTCCCGTCCCTTTCTCCCGTCCCCTACCACTCCCGTTCCTCTGTCCTCACCCCGTCTCCACCAACCCCAGTCCAAACCCCAAATTAACCCCTACCCATCCCTGTCCCCACCCCCTACCCTATCCCATCCCGAAATCCACCATCTTCTTTTCACATTCCTGGCATGCCATTAAAAGTGGTTCACAATTTGCTAGGATAATCAGACTGAATTCTCTGATTCCTTGCATGAAAAAAACTCATCTTTAAGCAATACAATCGACACTCTTAAACATGCTGTCAAAGCGTTTCTAAAACTTCATTGTTTCGAAATCTATTAAGCTCTACACACCACATCGATACATCGATAATAATTGTAATGACTTGAGGACACAATCATGGTTGATTAGGATAGCTGGCACATTTGGAACTGCAAGTACAACTCTAAGCTTCTTGTTTGAAAGTATTGTTCGGGTTGGCCTTCTCAGAATCTTTGCAGTATTGTGTGAGTTTTTGATAAATCCTCATGCACTCCTTTGGGGCCCGGTAACAAAATATCTAGTAATAGTCATTTCGACCATGTATTTTACTCTTAAATGACGATTTGTTTATATTTCATAGGCCTATACGTATAAAGGAAACAGTAGTATTTTGGCTAATATATATGTTAGGCCCGATCTGCCAATCCGTTCCATCTGGAGATGGGCCTGTCCCGTTTAAGGATAGCCAAACGAGAGGCCCATCTGCCGATCGGCCATTGCTTCCCATCTGTAGATCGGACAGGCCCATCTATGGATATATTATTAAATAAAACTTGAATAAAAAGAACCGTATTTTGGTCACCAACGTTTATTCTATGAACTACTTTGGCTATTCTAAAGTGCAAAATACAAACCAAAGTTGCTAAAACTTTCAACAAAGTGCCACGAATGCGGTCACACTTCACATAATATTTTCTGTAATATTTTATTCACTAGAAAACCGGTAAAATAACCAAGTTCGAAAACACTACAGCTATGAAAGTTACTGAGGAAATAAATTAAATTTGATCAGTAGTTCCAGACGATGCGAGGCGATCGTACGACTACGGCAGAAGGCAATGGTGGTGCAAAATACATACTACGACAACGAAAGTCATAATGAAATAACTTGATCAATATTTGCCTAGGATGCGAGGCAGTTGGAATGACTCGCAAAAAGTTTGGTCCATCGCTGCTAGAATTCACTAATTAAGAAGGGACAACAAGCGCATCCGTTACCCCCAAAGAAACAACGTCCATTATCTGGAATTGCTTGGGCGTCAACCACTTTTTAGGGATTTTTCAAATGACTAATAATTTGGTTGAATTTCTCATCAGTTAATAAACCGAACACTTGTTTGCTAAAATTTTCTGTATATGACTATCAGCTTTACACCGGTTACTCTCAGAGTCTTCCATTTTAAAAGTTTATTATTCAGCTATCCTTGCTATTACCATAAAATAATTTAACTTTTTCCGTGGAATCAGTAGCTTAATATACGGGTCGGGTGACATCAAACGAGACAATAGGAATTAATTGTTGAGTACACTTTGTCGAAATTTGTTCGTCCAGATTAGGGTATTAGGTGCTTAATCTCTGCTACTCGTTCGAATTATTGTCTTCAGACGACAGGCAGCAGAGACAAAGGCTCAAATATATTGGATTTTTCTTTGATTTGGAGATGGATGGAGATGGAAATTATGGAATTCCCTCTATGATTTTGAGTAGAAAGTGGTGACCGGAACGAAATGAATTGAATATTTCTTTGATTTTTAGTAGAAGAGCAAGAAAGTAATTTATTCTAAAAGAAAACATCCGTTTTAATGAAAAGAAAGACCTCTGAAAGTAAAAGAAATAACATTTTATACAATAGATATATTTAAAACATTTTTAAATTACTTTTTAGGAGTTACCAAAGTATCCGCAGATGGGCCAACCGTTCCGATCTGCAGATGGAAAGCAGCTAAAAAGTCGCAAACGGGACTGTACCATCTGTGGATCGCTAAACGGGAGGCCGATCTGCAGATGGGCCTCCCGTTTGGCGATCCGTAAACGGGACAGGCCTATCTGTAGATTGGACTGATCAGCAGATCGGTCCCAACAGATACACTAGGTACGCACAGCAGTACTCGCCGCTCTTCGAGTATCTAAAACGTCATGCAACGCACTACTGAGTGTGTGTTATTGACGTCGTCATAACAACGCAGAGGAGTGCAAAAATATTTATGTATTAGAAAGCATTTTTACAGAAAAGATCATGAAATAAAAATAAAAGCACACTCACATTTTGATTGACCCGGAAAATCTCCCTTGGTCTTTCGCACAACATTCTCAGTCATCTCGCATCATTGGTCTCCATGTTTCAATACGTAAACATTCAGCAATTGCTACCTACAGCAAAAGGCCTCCCCCCCCCCAAAAAAAAAAGTCAATAGGATCTGAAAAGTAAAAGACCGTTTCTTAATCTTCTTAATAAGACTAATGCAACACTGCAAAAGATAATTATAAGATTTTGAAAGTTTTTGACCGGACTGGAATGTTTAAATAAATAACGATACAAATGAATTGCAATATTTTATAAAGATGGCCTGTACATGCAGTAATTTGAATTTATACTGAACGATGATTGCCATCTCTACTGACTCGGAGATCCAGATCCAGAATGAGTTGAACATTTTTTAATAGTTGTTCGATGTATTCTTGGGCGTTCTTTGAGTATTTCTTACTTCGAGTGAGTGCTTCAGGAAAAACATATTGGCGTCCGAACAGAATTAAATGGGGAAAAGTGAATCGACTGGTTAGCAGGAGTGACGCGATAGCTTAACATGACTAGTGGAAGTACACGCGACCAGTTTGAGTGTGATTTATGTATCATAATACGTAATGATTGAATTCTGACGCCCGCATGTCGAATTTGCCTGTGTGTGGTAAGGTGTAATGAAATGGTGATCGATGTCGTATATTTTGCCGAGTTCTTTAACTACAGAAGACATAAAGTTCATTGCGCTATCAGACACTAGAGTGTTGGAAATGCCAAACTGACATATTATTTCACTGTACAAGGCGTCTGCTGCTGTTTTGCATTTATTTTTTAAAGGTACAGCTTCGACAAATATTGTGAAGGAGTCGACAAATAAAAGTATATATTTGTGTCCCTCAGGAGTTTCAGTTATTGGCCCTAAAATATCCACCTGCCATCTTGTGAATATATTAGTTCAGAAAAGTGGACGTAGAGGTGTAGGTCTGTGATAAAATGCTAGTTTTGATTGTCGACATTGATCTCATGTTTTAACGAAGTTTTTGACATCTTCTGACATTTTGTCCAACTGGTATTTTAAAGCTATGGCACCCCTTGTGAGTTACTTGCCTTGATGCTCTAGTTTGGTGTGATACGCATGAAGCATGTTGTCCCGTAGCGGAAGTGTTGTCTTTATAACACAAGTACCACTTAGGTAATTTGTTGTATTTGTCTTTCGTAAACCGTGCTTCTTTGTAACAAAGAAGGATATTGTTGACATCTAGAGCGTATAGGTGACTGTTTCGCTGAATAAGAGAAGCCAATTTGTCATCAGATGGAAGTACATTGTGATTTAGATATTTGACCATTGGTGAGCACCATATTTGATCTTCTTGCTGATACCGAGATAAGGATATCAAAATCTACTGATATTTCTGGGTTTATGCTTGTGGATGTTTGTGATTCGCGACAAGATAAATAAAGAATGCTGTCGACTTAGTAGTTTGAAATGTCTGTGCGCTTTGAGACGACAGGCGCATTTTATATGTCTTTGGTACTGCCATTATGTTAGTTTGTAGTTCGCATAGACGACACGTTTTAATTTGAAGCCAGTGAGTTATCTGATTTTAGACATCTACGTCATCGGGCTGGATTCCCGAGTTGTTTTCGAATAATTTTTACATTAACTAGTTAACTATTCAGTTGATCATTTGTATTAGGCAGGCTAGTAAGCCAAAGACAGAATAAAGAGAAAAAAGACGCCAACTCTCTCACTCTTTTTGGTAAAAACTAATTTGGGTCAAGAATAAAACTTATGAATAAGTGTTGCAGGAACCTGAAACTTCGTATGTTGATTACATGTAAAGTGAAATCGGAATTAATGCCGTAAGATATTGTCAAAAATGGTGAATGTTTAACCTCAAATTTGTACCTATAACAGCGCATAGCAAAGTGTTTGAAAGAGCGTAAGATAAACATGCATTGTAAAGGCAATTGGACCTGTAGAGTTGGTGGCTAACCATCTCGCTACGGATCAAAATGTCGGTGATTCAATCCACGGATTTGGCATCGATTATATTTTGGGAATTCTTAAAAATATTATTTCGCCTCTTGCCCTAGAGGGAGGCATATACATGTGTAGTTTTTGTTCTAGCCGCCCCTGCACCCGTTTGTCCGAACTTTAGTCCTGACTATCGCTATCCGGACGTCTACTCCAGTAATACCCGAACCTCTCCAACCAAGGCGAAGGGGGAGAATTGACCTCTCTGGAATAGGGCCACAAAATCAATCAACTGACGCAGAATTTAAGAACTGTGATATCTTATCTCTTGTTTATAGCGTTTCAGTGTTCGATTGGGGTCTGTGCCTTCGACGATGGCTTTTATGTTTATTTGTTTCTTTTCGGGGGAGACGTGGGGGTTGAGGGCACTTTGCAATTTACAAATTGCCAAATTAGATGTTTTCAAAACGTTCGTCTAGCCCAGCTATTATATAAGGGTAGCTCTCTGGATAATAATTTGTAGAATGAAGTAGTACAACTTTGCATTATGATCAAAATCGGACAAAAATTGACACCATAAAAATAACACATTTTCATCTTCAAATTTGCCATGCATTGTACCTTCACTGCTTCAAGGGAGATCCTGCCTTGCTGAGGCTCTAGTTCTTATCGCTGTAGTTAAGAAAATAAAGTCATAATCCAATATATTTTTGCAAATTTCAGAGTTTTTCAAAAAGACAACTTTTCAGACATTAGCGACAAATAAAAATTAGTTTCCGGCACATGATTACAATAATAAAGGGAAGCCATGACCTATAAACTGCTGACACTTGGCACAAGGGTAAGCTATTCTATCCTCTGTTGATAAACTATTGTACTTTTTTGAGACAAACATTTACAAATAGCAACACATTGAGACAGTTTAAATACGAAAATAATCATGCAATTTCCATTCAATTGAGCAGATGTACTTGGAGCAATATCTTGAGAAAACACACTGGATGATGGAATGCAAAACAGCAAAAAAAAAATAAAATAAATAAAGTCCAGATAAAACAAAAGTAAAGAACTATGAGGCGATGTAAAATTAAAGCACCTATCTTGAAACTGTTACAAAATCAATCAGTTATTCCTCTGTTCATTCATTTATTTGCAGATTTGACAGATTTTGCTCGAAGTATTGAGAGATAAAAAAACCCCTAAAATCGGATACATAGCTCGCTACATAACCTTTTGTTAGATACAGATGTGTCAAGCTGTAGATTATTAAACATAACATTTGAAATAAACAAAGAAATGAAACATCTTTGAAAGTAAATAATTATAAACATTATAAACCATTCAACATCGATTTTTCTAGTTTTCAAATTCAAATATTTCAACACCAAAACACAATTATACTTCATTTGGTCATCAAAATTTACTTCAAAACTTTATCAATAAAACACTTAACATCAATTTTAGAAATCGACAGCGTGATGCATGATGATAAAAATCTTGTCAAAAGAATCACTTTGTGCCATCAATGTAATAAAACTTCGCTTATTTTAGAGTTCGTGCTACCTAGATGTATCCGAAAGTTTTCAAATCCTACCAAAAAGTGCATCAAATCTTCTTTCCTTCGCAAGACATCAACTGCTATGTTTTTTTCTTATATTTCAAAAACCTCCCACAACACTCCCCTTCAAGACGATCGCCAGACTTCGGTATATTTGTCTACTGTATATCATTCTTTCGTATGAAGGATACCGTTGTAAAATCGTACGTTTTGCGTTTGCTAATGAGCTTCTATGGTACCTTTATTTTTTAAACAAACAAAGTATAAATGCCATCATCTTACCCTAATATAATCCAGAAAACTCTGTAATCTATTCATCAAAAGTTTTAGCTATTCCCATAAATATGCCTTAGATAAAAATTAACAAAATAATTTTTTATGCCAGTACATCTTGCAAATAAACGAGACACTGTTCCTGAAATGTCATTTATTAAAAACCACGAAGAAAAAAATACTGTTGTTGTTTGAATTCATATTACATCCAAAGAGTAATTACTGAGAGCCACGAATGAAATTCAGATTAAACGATCTTAGCAACGAAAGCCCGAAGAAAAAATGACGTTTCGGTACAAAACAAAAAAACAAGTATACCAAATAATGGTTATAAATAAAATACATTAGACATAGACACGGGTATGACAACAAATACAAGAAACAAAAATCGAATGTGACAGGGACAGTGAAATGTGGCAAGCACAATGCAATAAGTAACTTATTTTGATTGTGCACAATCGAAATACGTGATTTATTGCACAAAATATAAGAGAGGAAAAACCCAAACTGAAACTACGTCACATTATCACATTATCATACTTGAAAGTTATAAGCGCAATAAGGAATCATCCATAAAGCAGATACCCCGGCAAAATCTTAAATGTTTTGCTCCTCCATCACCCTCCAAGCAGTTTGCACGTTTTGGCTCAGATTCCCCCCCCCCAGCTTGCACACCCGTTCGCGGTGCCAGGACGCATATACTGATACAAACTGAAAATTACGTACGTGTGCAGCTGTCTTGGCCACCTTGTACGCAGTGAGTACACTTGACCTCAAACCCCCCTTATGACACCTTAAAACCAATCACCAGGACTATATTTATACACAGTCGTAACCAACTAGCATAAACAATAACGCAGGATAAATGAAACACAGCTAAACACCGTCTGTAAAGAACTTCATAAATTACGTTCTCAGAAACTCTGGTAGTTTTCAACCCCTCTCCTCCTCCAAGTAGTGCGTACTCTTTGGACCAGACCAGCTTCCCCTGTGTGCCCGTTCCTGTTGTAGCAACGCATACACTGATACACAATGAACTTTGCGGGTGTCCGCAGCTGCGTTGACCCACCCCATTCCACCCCCAATACGCAGTGAGTACGCTTTGTTCCGGAAAATATTCACACGTCATCGAAACCAAACCGAATTAAAATAGCACAGAATGATATGAAACACAGCTTAACAAAATCTGTAAGGTACTGCAGTGTCTCTTAATTATTTAAAATCACAATTGTTTCTCTTGTGCCCTTGTAAATCACAATCTCATTGATATTTTCTGGACGATTTTCGACAATTTTCATGCTGTCATTTTTCCCAGTTGGGCCGGACCCCGTAGTGGCTATATGGCAAGGTATTCTAGCCCCGTATTGGTTATGTGGCAATGTATTCTAAACCTACGCACTTTCTGTGTCGACTTTCTTTGAATATATTTTCCGTTTCATTGTTACAGTGTGCATTTTTATCAGAGAATAATAAATCATCAGTATTCCTCATGCCTAAAATTTAATCTGGTATATAACTACCGACAGGTTAAAATCCTGAACATTAAAACTAAGGTCAACAGAGCTGTATAATCTAAATCAATATCTAATTTTATTTTTCTTGTGTGTGTGAAGGATTAAAATACGTGGTTTCGCTTTGAATAAATGCAGTTCTTTTGAGTAAAGAAGTGAGTCCTGCTGTTTTGAATTTCGTGTGTTTTTAGGTGGAGGTAAGAGCGTCGTGTAATAAGTATAGTTATATCATGGCAATAAGTCGGTTATTGCATGGCTCTCACGTTGCATGCGATTTATAGATGTCTTGCCTTACGCCTTGATGTCTGTAAATTGCACACAGCGCTCGAACCATGCAATAACCTATACTTGTATTCTCCTAGATATATTTAGTACCTACGGATGTGACCTTGACATCTTGACACTCGCGTGCTATAACGGCGCGTACATTAACGTCACAAATGCGTACTACGGCCAGTACTCTGACAGCAATTGCTGTCCTCCTCACCCAATCAGCGACTGCACCGAAGTGATGTCCGAAAACAGACCTTCTGATTGGCTAGCTTTAAAGGTCACGTGTGATAATCGGACAGAATGTGAATACCAGAATCTTGGCAGTCTCGTTGAGACAGACCTGAGAGTCACCTTATTTTGCCAATTATTTAGCGATCAAATTTGAATGTTTAAGCGGTACGTTTTACCCAACTTGTGTGTATGTTATTTCTCATTGAAAAATCAATAGTTGTTCAAATAGTATGAATTAAAGTAAGGTATGGATATTTTAAAATATGCAGGAAATGTGCTCGTTAATTAATTTTGATGTTAGACATGAACAAGAGTTCTTCCAAACTCAATTACTGAGTATAACGTATAAAAAATACTTGTTTATGCTGTGCTCCTATTGCTTTGCCTGATTTTATTTCTAAAGAACGCATTAGGCACTATTAGCCAAATTCAAATCGCATCAGCTCAGCTTTTATTTTTTACAGAGGAGCTGAAGGATACAGTTGGATTCACAGCTTTTGCCTCGGAGCATATTTTTTATCATGTAGGATACCTCATACTGTTTGACGCTGTTGTGACAAACATTCATGGCCAATATCTTGCTGGGCAGGGTATATTTATTTGTCCAATCAACGGCGTATATGTCTTCAGTGTGACTGTTTTACTCACTGGGTCAAGAGAAATGGGAGCCACTATCATGCATGAAGAGAATTACTTGGCTTCTGCATACGCCAATCCCGGTGGCACCAATCAACAAGCATTGGTCACCGTTGTAACGGGATGTGGTGCTGGCGATCGAGTGTGGGTGAGAGCCAATCACGACCATCAGGTGTATGGACATTCGTCAGCGCGCTATACCTCTTTCTCCGGATTTGTGTTTGAATATGAATAAAACGGACGCAGCATATTTGGAGAAAAAAAAACAAAGTGCATTTTGTTTCAAGTAATAACATCGTCCAAATATCAATGATGATAGGTTTTATTTAGAAAAACTTCTAAACTATGGTAGAAAGCTTTTCTGAACTGAGTGAGTTTTTTTCACATGAAACTCCTCACTTACAAACAATGGCACTGCCTTCGATACGGGCGTTGCTTATTGACTACGTAACGCCTATGACTCGTTGAATCAAATCCTTCATAACGTGACGTGATAACATTGAACAAAGACTCCTTAGAGACGTTTGTACGAGCGCAAACAAGTTTGTTTAATATCAATACCTAAAAGCGAATCCAATCAATATTTTGGTCTACATGTGGTTTCAAATGTTGCCCATTTGTCAATGTTTCAATACTTACATTGCTTACTTTAATGAGAGTAATTCCAATCTTATCCGACAAGCAATTTGTTCCTTTAAAATGTCTGCTGTTATCTATTTAACTAGTGATATAACGCGCTGTTAAAAGTGTCCCTCCAAAAATAGGTTAATAAAATTATAGGGATAAAAAGCACACCCATAAAACATATTGTTCTTATTAACATATTTAAACATACTTCAAAGTTGCCTATTATGCTTATTTTAATGCTTGTAGTGCTGTATGCTTACATCTTGACTTCTCCCTTCAAGCCTCTTGCCAAATATTGCTATTTGGCCCTAATAACGATCAAGGTGCAGAGATAGATGCTATTGTTTTTGGTAATCATATTGATATAATTCATACAGATATTGTTTTTGAACATTTCCATAGAACTGTGCTTGTTAAAATTTGTTTATTGTGAAAGAAATACTATTTTGTCATGCCATAACATCAATTTTGTTTGGAATAACAAACATTGGAAAAAATAATCATTTGCATAATGTTGCTCAATGTGTACCTCAACAAGGTTATTATCTCACAACTTAACTTGTCACTGCTCACAGTATTTTAAGTTGATATATGACGTAAAAATAAAGCACACAGACCATTCATTCCGAAGGGAAATTCTTATTAACTTCCCTTAGCTTTGGATCAAATTTGTTGAATATTTGAAGCTCCTTAAATTGGAAACTGATCAATAGACCGCGAATAGACCATATGCCGTCCGTAAGAAATCCTTTCCAATGTTTCTTTATTTTTCTTCAGCCAACTTCTGATATTTCTGCACATTATAAGTGCAACTTCTTTCTTCAGGCAGCATAAGCTTGGTTGAATCATCGTATTCTTATATGCCACTGAATGCTCACACAGCAAAATGGACTCCTTATCGTTCAGAAAAGACGTTAGTTTCCCAGACATGATGTCTGCTTCAAGAGACTGATATGTGGCCCT
This sequence comes from Protula sp. h YS-2021, assembly GCA_949752745.1. Taxonomy (NCBI): domain Eukaryota; kingdom Metazoa; phylum Annelida; class Polychaeta; order Sabellida; family Serpulidae; genus Protula; species Protula sp. h YS-2021. The sequence goes on from OX457024.1 coordinate 109,602,425, forward strand.
TGCCCAGTCGTACGCAGTGCCTTCGACAACGGAATGTTTTCTAATTGCTTCTTTGCCATAATATGTTTGTCCATCAACAGTTACTTTAGTTAAAACGTTTTGGTTTATGTATTTCTCGCCGTCTTTTAATACATCGTAGTGCCGTTGATATATTCGAAGCAAGCATGATTTTAGCATGTAACTTGTTATGAAATCCTCGGAACTGACCGATTCTGAAGGACTTAGTAAGTTATCATACAAATCTTCTGAAAAACATATAGCTTTGATGCGGAGGGCTTTTGCGATCGAGTAGCCACGTCTAGCCTCTACTGACAAAACATCTTTAATCAATGCATTTTCTGTGAGCGCCGTGGATTCTTTGAACGACCGGTTTGCTTGATTTCCAGAGTATGTACCTGAAGGACCTTCTATGTATTGCTTTATGCCTGGATGGGTTCCTGAATAGTCATGGCGTGATATTTTACAAATTGATTCACGCGGTAATTTGCCTAGTAGAGTGTACGCCCAATCTCTGTTTTCCTCAAAATCTGGGTTGGATGACTTTAAGTCTTTGTAAGCAAACGCCAAAACAAGATCAACGTGAATGACTACACCACGAAATAGAGAAGAGTTGCGCCACAACAGCTGGAGGCATGCAATCTTATCTTTTCTTTCCAGGCAACGTCGATGAAGAGATATAGTTTTTAATAAAAATCCACTCTCAAAGATATTCAATAATTCTGCCTCAAAATGATTGTAAAAGTCTTCCACAACTAATTGGGGAAACATGAAAGGATATCCATACTGGTGCAGTACTTCTGAAGAAGCCAATATCTGCCCATCTTCTATACCATCTGCTGGTATGTGTTTTAGTATGCAAATAACATCCAATTCATCTAACAAAAATGTCTTTGATCCTTCTGCGTAGCTTCCAGATAGCTTCGGCACAAACGAGAAATGTGCTGTTGACTGGTTCGACGAAAATCGACGTGAAACTTCACAAAGAAATGAGAAGCAATCTGACAGCATGGCCTCTGTGTCAAAGGTATTACACCAGTAAGATGAAGCTATTACTTTACATATGGTTGTATCCGTTAATCCATCAGTGGGATTGGCTATACTTGTCGAAGTGGTTGTGGTAATGGCTTTATAATTTCTAAGAGATGGCCGTGCGCGGATTTTGACAGAGTTGTGACTTTTACCCAACAGTTTGGCTGGAATGTTTAATCTGCCCACAACGTCAGCTACAGTTTCGCCCTGAAAGCAAAATCTTTTTAAGATACGACGTATCGTGTCTGATTCCATTCGTTCTCCCAAAAAATCAATGATATCCGGGCTACAAGCATATGCTATGGCATATTCAAGCAGCGTCATGCCTCTCCAAGTTATTGTTTCGTCCGCTTGGTACTGACGGAGAAGCTTGCATTTTGGAAGTGAATTGATTCGAATAGCACAGCAAAACGCTGTCTCACTTCCAACATCATTACAGTACAGGTTAGTACTGGTACCGTGATACTGATTAGAGATCGTAATAAGGTTTGGAAAGGAAGCATTCACTGGTGCTCCTCTCTCTAAGAGCTTTTTACATGTCTCTAATGATGACGTCTCAATTGCTAATGGTAATGTAAATTCGCACTTCAATGCGACCTCAGGGTGACTCAGAAGTAAGTCTATACAAAAACGGTATGTTTCTGGCTCTTTAAATTTCGAAATGTCTCCAAATATCCTCATAAAATATGTTAATGGACTGTTTCTACCCAAGTCTTGCATGGATAAACTAACTTCAATATTAGGACTTTTCATTAATAGATTAAGGATATCTCCAGCTATTTCGCGCGGATTTTCCACGTACTTTTCCAGTGCCTTCCATAGTGCAGTTTTTCCATCCTTATCAGGGGTTTCATTTAAGTTTACGTTCGGTCTGTTTAGTATTTTCTGTAATCTCTCAAGCTGATTGAGATCCACAGAGGTTAACACAGAAGAAACAAATTCGTAAACAGTTGTTTTCTCATCAATATCCTTTTGATTTTTCTTTAACCTTATTGGTAATGGCTTTACTATCCTATTCGATGACATTTTCATAATAAGTACGTTGAATGTAAGCCTATTTATAAATATCAATGATCGGGCTTCTTAACGCGTTATGTTAACTGCTTTAAACTTTTATTTCACTTGTGCATCAACGTTACTTATTGATATATATGCTCTCTGTAAGTTGGTCCAACGTGCCTTTGAAATATCAAATCTTTTATACTTCATGGACAGTTCATTTGTACTTAAGGAGAGTTTTTTCCTTATCTTTCTCGGTAAAATTGACTCTTGTATGCTTGTTTATTCACAGCGGGGTCATTATGTAAAGACTTAATTGATAACAAGCACTTGCGATGTTGAATGATCTTTCTCAAGGCAACGATAGTAGCTTGTTGATTCAAAATAAAATGTAGTCCAACAAAATTATTTGTTCAAATATGACTATCCATTCTTGTAAGTTAGCAAAGTACGAACGGTATGGCTAACATGTCTAACACGTTTTCAATATCGCCTTTAAACGTAAGAGAATGACTTAAGTTGCCGAATTTGATTACCCAAGTATCTTGTACACAGTAAATATGAACCACTGTGTAGATTGACTTCAGCGAGAGCTATGCACTAACCTTAATTTGTACTAACGTCAATTCAGATATATGATGCAGGTAACAGCGAAAAGGCACCACATTGTTTTCACTGCTAGAGCTGGCACGGGTAGCTAAGTTTATGAGAGTACCCCTGTGTCATTCGTTTCGATTTTGCTTTAAGATTTTGAAATGAACTGTGGTCGCATTTTAAATCGGACAACCATGAGAAATATAAATTTTTGAAACCTGTGCTTTTTTTGCCTTCTTCAAAAAAACGTCTCACTACAAATGCCAATGTTCCCGCTCTTTTTTTTTTTGAGGTAATTACTTCGATGTTTTAGGAAACGACAAGCAAACATGTTGTTCTGATACAGATCGGATAATTGTTCGCATTTATTTTGAAGCATAAGCTTTTCCAGAAAAAACTGAGGACGAAGCGGCAGTATTGGAATTTTCCTACACAATACGAAAACTTGCTAGAAAATAAAATTAACATTTATATATGGATTGCCTTAAGACAGGCGGGAGGTTAGGTAAAAATGCCCATTTGTCAATCGACTACCAGATGTCCAATTTTCAATCTGGTGAATTTTTTACGGGAATTCAGAGATTGTGGTCTGCCATCAATATGTAAACATTTTCATCAACAAGACGCGATAGTTGTCGCTTTTACTTTATTTTAACTCAGTTGATTTTATTGTTTTAACTTTTTAATCTATAACTGTGTGTTTTTCTTACAGTAAATCCGATTTTTATGCATCGACGGAAATGATTTGGCAGTTTGCAGGTTTCCACGATGCAGTTTCTCGTGCGTGGCTCAGCAATAAGCCGGCTTTCCTGGAACAGTATGCACATATGGCAGACAAGCTGTGTATTCAGGCAATTGCAGGTAATGCGTGTACTGAATTAGAGAGAACTGGAATCAATACTTGAAAAGTCCTTTAGAAAAATCTATATAAGACGAAACGTTAGAGGACATGAAATAAATTTTATTAAGATCAATATTCTGTGATGGCAGATTGCCGCGATATTGGCTTGATTTCAGAATTTTTATGTGAAGATCGACGTGAGAAACCACATCTCTTGTCCTAGTCATCACAGCTTACTAAAATTTGATAGCATATTTCATGTTGCAAAACGATAACTTCTGCCGTATATTTTGACTTTTTTTAATATTTTAAAATTTGTTCTTAAAAAACAATGATATAAATTCCATTGAATAACCACCATGCGATTTCAAATATTGCCCATTTATCAACGTTTCAGTACTTACATTGCTTATTTTAATGAGAGTAATTCCAATGTTATTCGACAAACAATTTTGCTCCTTTAAAATATCTGCTGTTATTTATTTAACTAGTGATATAACGCGCTGTTAAAAGTATCATCCAAAAAATATGTTACTAAAATTATATGAATAAAAAAGCACACCCATAACACGTATTGTTCTTTTTAACAGATATAAAAATACTCCAAAGTTGCCCATGATGCTTAGTTTAATCCTTGTAGTGGTGTATGCTTACATATTGACTTTGTCCCTTCAAGCCTTTTGACAAATATTGCTATTTGGCCCTAATAACGATCAACTTGCAGAGATACATGCTATTGCTTTTGGTAATCACATTGATAAAAATCACACAGCTATTGTTTTTGAACATCTCCATAAAAATGTGCGTGTTAAAATTTGTTCCTTCAGAAAGAAATGCTATTTTGTCAGGCCATAACATCAATTTTGTTTGAAATAAGAAACATTGTAAAACTAATCATTTGCATAATGTTGCTCAATGTGTATCTCAACAAGGTTATCATCTCACAACATAACATATCACTGTTCACAGTCTTTTAAGTTGATATATGACATATAAATGAAGCACACAGACTGCAAAGCTTAGGATACAAAATCACTATCCATTCCGAAGGGAAATTCTTATTAAATTCCCTTAGATTTCGATCAAATTTTTTTATTATTTGAAGATCCCTAAATCTGAAACTGATGAATGCACCGAGAATAAATCAAATGCCGTCCGTAAGAATTTTTTTCAAATGTTTCTTTTTTTCTTCAGCCAACTTCTGATATTTCTGCACATTATAAGTGCAACTTCTTTCTTCAGGCAGTATAAGCTTGGTTGAATCATCGTATTCTCATAGGTCACTGAATGCTGACACAGCAAAATGGATTCCTTATCGTTCAGAAAAGACGTTAGTCTCCCAGACATGATGTTCGCTTCAAGAGACTGATATGTGGCACTTGCCCAGTCGTATGCAGTGCCTTCGACACCGAACTCCTTTTATAATGGCTTCTTTGCCATAATATGTTTCTTCATCAACAGTTACTTTAATTAAAACGTTTTGGTCAAAGTATTTCTCGCCGTCTTCTACTACGTCGTAGTGCCGCTGATATATTCGAAACAAGCATGTTTTCAGCATGTAACTTGTTATGAAATCCTGTGAACTGACCGACTCTGAAGGACTTAGTAAGTTGTCATACAAATCTTCTGAAAAGGATATAGCTTTGATGCGGAGGGCTTTTGCGATTGAGTAGCCACGTCTAGCCTCTATCTTTAATCAATGGATTTTCAATGCACTGAGTATAGTAAATATAGTAAATTGATCCACCAATTGGGATTGAAACACAGGAAAACCTGTGTGTAGACTTACATGTATAATGTGGACAACTCTCTATTGTGCACAGAACATCTTGGAATCAGAACACTTCATCATTCACTCACATGACAGGTCCATTACTATTGTGGACACCTTGTTATTCGGAACAGTGGACGCTTCTTCTCCGTACCGAATACAAGTTTATTTTAGTTTAAGCGTACTTGTTTTACGGAGTGAGCCTTATCCATATGTCATGTTGTTAGTGGGATATTAGGACGCGATTCAGAGACGTTTCTTTTATTTCCGAACAAACGTTTATCTTATCTCATCTTATCTAGAATCGGTTTACATAACTCCATTCCCTGCCCACCCCGCTCCTCTCAAAAAATATAAATAAATAATGAAAATTAAAGGTCAGATTCTTATGTATGTTATTTTGTTTTCGCAGTGGTTCTTAAAATTATGCGTTATATCAGTTTTATGAATGCAAAAATTTTTTTTTATAAATTTGAACAGTAATTCAACACCTTATTATCAAGTTTAGGGAGTGGATTTGAACGATTTTAAGATAAGTATGTTTTAAATATAAATAACAGTGTTTATGAATTATGATCTACGAATACTGAGGAGCACAGTCATTAGTATTATTGTGGCAACAATCCATGATTATTAACCAATCACAGGTCGTATTTGCGTTCACTTACTGTAAAGCTCTAATTTTGCCTTTTGCAGTACTATCAACATTTGAAATTAATTAAAAAGTAGTTATAACTCCAGAAAAAATTACAAGTAAAAGTTTTCGGCAAGTTTAAAAAGTGGGGGGATTGGCCTGGCTGTTCCATGTTGCATACAGTGTGCAAGGTTTGTAACGATAAAATTACGAAAATCATAAATAAATAAAACCTGGACGAGCACTCTTTATTATGCATCTAAAATGCAGATTAACAGATGTTTGCTTTGAATTTTAGATATAAAAAGTAAATTAATATCTTGATATAAAAAAATAATTTTTAGATAAAAATCCTTTTTGCAGATTTCAAAATATAAATTTAAAAGGCCTCATTATGAAATAATTGTATCTAAAATAAATTCCTGATATCAATAATAAAATTGAGCTCATAAAGAATGATTGAGCTCAAAATTGAGATGTTGTTATCAAATATTTTATTTATGCTCAACTTTTGACCTTAGATTTTAAAGATCAATAAATCAGCTTAGATATCATTAAATATTTTTGATATCTCTAAATATTGATTGATATCAAGAATTATTTTGCTATCAAAAAACATTAAGAGATATCAATAATATAATTACAGACAGCAAAAATTAATTTTTGACATCAATAATTAATTTTTTAGGATCAAAAATTAATTCTTCATATCAAAACACAAATTTTTGAGATCAAAAATTAAGTCTTATATCAATAATCGCCTAATAAATGTAAAAATGGCATTCCATATGAGCCTCTAAACACAAAACTGTAATAATGATACTAATAATAAAAACTGGATAAAGCAATTATAAAGAATTACAATTTAAACTTGATCTAACAACAAATCTGTCATTGCACTGCGTAGGATACGTCATAAATCTCGTCATAAATCTGACAATCTGACTTTCTTTACCTATTAAACTCAGGAAAATGTCGTGCTGGACAGTTTATTTATGTTTAGAATTTTATGCCGACTCTGGTCAACCTGCGGGTCTTCCACTCCTTTCTTTTTTACAATGCTATAAAACTACTGGTTATTTACTGATTATTTTTAGAACAGTTGTGTTAGTTTTATTTAGCTACCCGACTGACGGGGTAATTTTGAAAGAAATAACGGTAAGTATTAAAAACCCACGGTACGCCGACAAGTTTTGCTCTCTCGGCCTTAACTACACTTCTTTTCAAATATTACCCCCCGATGACATATTTGCATAAATAAAACGGACCCCCCACCGATCCCGATATATTCTTTTAGGTTATAAAATCAAAGAAATTGACGACTAAAGAACGCATTAAAACAAAAAAGTATAAATCCGAATTACCTAAGGACATCTGAGAACGGCATTTGGTGAGAACGGCAGTTGCTGACAAAGGCAATTTACTGAGAATGGTATTTACTGAGGTCGGCATTTACTGAGATTGGCATCTACCGAGAACCCTATTTACTGAGAATGACATTTAGTGAGCATGGTATTTACTGAGAATAAAATTGGCTGAGAAGGGTATTTACTGAGAAAAGTATTTATTGAGAACAGCATTAAGCATTTCTTATTCGTCTACGTGTAACTATATTTACTTGGAGATACATTTACTAATTCCCTATTAAATTATGTACAGCTATTTATAAAAAAAAAACAATAGTGATATCCTCAAATTATGACTGTTTACGTCATTTAATGCAAAAAAAAATATTTCGGAGCGCTAAAAGATATCATTGTACATTGAATTAATATCACACTAACAATCAGTTAGCTACTACCGAGAACTCCGTCAACCATTTCCGATTCAGAAGGAAAACTCGCAAAAGTAATGTAAAGAATGCTAAAACAAAGAAATTTAAAGCACGGTTGGTTTCCTTCCTTACCAACAAGTGACTACAGCACGAGTATGTTTCGCTCCAGAAAACCACATGTACAATGTAATATTAAATGTGTGTATAATGAGCCCAATTTCGTATCTGCTATGTTGCGTATCAGTGCCTAGCTTAGGGCAAAAGCCCATGTATATTGATTAGTTAATAAAAGGTATCAAAATGAGAAACCCAGACCTAGCTTTAGGGACTTTTAGTTAGGAAATTCAGTATAAAAGAAAACTGAACAAACTTCAGATAAAACAAGTTCAAAATCCCGATCTTGATGTCACCATTTTGTATATATCAACGGATACCAATCGGATCCTATTGCAATTTCGAGATTTGTATTATCAGGATCCCGATCAGGATAACACTAAGGATCGTGTCCTAAAAATTTCACATCAGGATCCCATACTATACTTTTCCTGTGGATATACCGTTTTACTTCTGTCACGGATGTGATCCGGAGTTTTGGGCCAGATGAGCAAATGAGTGGCCGGTAGTCAAAGAAACACAGTGAAAAGGCAGCTATTTAAACAACAAGGATTTTATTTACAATGACCACCAATAAATATGACAATCCATCCACTTACACCACCGTTATCACAGGTCTGCCCGTACTTGACACTGTTCCACGGCGAAACTCCCACAAATCGCCTGACACGCACAGTACCTTGACACGCAGGCTCGCGGCACGCTAACTTGTAACGATCACTCCGCTTGGACAGCGACTGTTCAAAAGCGATAGCGCACTGCGATATGCGACGCGTTGTTACTGCTTCAATGCAACTGAAGTATCATCACGAACAGCACGGCCGACGGACGTACAGACCAGAAACTACATCAAGACTCCCACAGCATTGCCTCCACGGCTACCAGGAACACACGGCCAGGTGCTACAAATATATATTTACCTCACTTTTACCGTTCAAATAGCATTTCAATATATATGCATTCAAAACAATTACTCGAAACCAGTTACAGAGAATGGACCATACACAGAAATCCATACGAAAAACCCCTCATATCGAAAGCCAAACCAATGTTCTCGGACAACTTCTGATAGATAATGTGTTTACAATGTGCCTTTAAACCCGTGCCAGGCATTCATGTCTCAATACTCACAAAATTACATGTCACAATTGGCATTTCTTCACGCTAAATGGCGTAGCAAAAAAACCATGTTACACTAACTGCCTTGACACATCACGAGTTGCCCTATGTTTTGTTTACATTCTATAACTAGACATTAGCTACTTTAATCAACACAGAAGGCAATAAATACCTGATATCTTCTTCACAAGAGTTTATATTTACATCCTTTACATAACTTTACATGTCTCGTGATTCCAACGAATAACCTCCACTGTCATTACAAAACCTTTTATTGATGACTTCCTTGAACCTGATTCGCTAAGGTTGCATCTGTTTGCCGTTGCCAAGAATACCACACTGCGACTCTGCGAGGCTTCCGGTAATGTGGCAGGTTCCCATGCATCCCGAATCTCCCGGGGATTTAACAAATTAATTAATACTTATAAATTAATATTTTTGTCATATTTGACACACGCCCGTTCTTAAGATTTTTATCTAATAAAATCTCACCCCCCCCCCTTTAAATCACTTGTAGAATATTCAACATACATGCATTCAACCAATTTGCAATATTCACAACCACAATTCAACCACATACAACAATATTCTACTCTAATCCTTTCTTTCCTTTCACTAGATATTGGCCTTTCCATTGCAGTAGCAATTTGTTGTGATCAGTCGGTAACAGTAACAAAACTTGGTCTCCTATTTCTAACTTCCGAGGTCTAGTCGATTTGTCAAAATGTTTCTTGTATGTTTCTTGCGCACTCTCTAACTCCTTTTGAGCTAATTTGCATGTTTCCTCCAATCGATTCCTAAGATCTATGACATATTCGTATGTCGTTTTCACTTCACCTTCACATGTTTCGTTCGTCCACAACTCACGCAAGATATTCATTGGTCCCCTAACCGTACGTACGTACAACAACTCAAATGGCGAAAACTTTGTGCCAGCTTGAGGAGCTTCCCGATAAGCAAACAACAAGGGTTCTATGTACCTACACCACGTTTTGGGTTTGTCTACACACATGCGTTTGAGCATTTTCTTCAAAGTACCATTGTACTTTTCGCACAGACCATTCCCTTGACTACGATAAGGAGTTATGAACAGGTTTTGGATCGACAATAACCTTGAAACTTCTGCCATCATTTCAGATTAGAACGATGAACCATTGTCTGAAACTATTTGCTTTGGTACACCTACCCTAGAGAAAATTCCTACTAAAGCTTCTGCTACGCGAATTGTCTCTATGCTTGGTAAAGCTACTGCTTCTGGATACCTCGTTGCATAATCTACACAAGTCAGGATATATCTATTGCCTCTTTCACTAACCGGAAAAATTGGTCCTATTATGTCTATTGCAACCCTTTGAAACGGAACATCTATAAGCGTAGGCTTTTTCAATGGAACACTCCTAACCAATCCTTTCGAGACAGTTTTCTGACAAACTTCACACGATCTACAATAGCGAACTACGTCTGCTCTAATACCAGACCAAAATAAGTTTTCAGCTACCTTGTTGTAAGTTTTCTCTGCACGTAAATGTCCTGCCAATTATGAGCCAATTCTAAAACACCTTTCCTGAACTTACTGGGTACCAACAGATGAACGAACACTTTGCCGCGATCTACTTTCGCTGAGGTGAAACATCTGTACAAGTAACCATTGCGTATTTCAAACCATGTCTCAGTATTGCCTAACTTTCTTCGCTTGTTTGATGTACTATCCTTCCATGCTTTGTCCAACGACTTGTCGCTGAGCTGTTCTGCTTTAAACTCTTCTGGTGGAATACTAAGATTTAAACTACTTTCCTTTAAAGATTTGACCGGCCTTAATGTGTCTTTGACCATTGACCTTGTCTGAACAAAAGAACAGCATTCACTTTGTTGGAGAACTCCCATCACCACATCACATACTAACGTATTTAAGCATAAAGCTTCTATCTCACCAACAAACCATGGACATTCCAACTGAACCTTAGCTACCATTGCGTAATCGGATGAACAATTTATCATGAAGAACTTTCTTCTTTCACCTGTCCATTGATTGTCTGTCACAAATCGAGAATGAACAAACACTGTTGTACAACCTGTATTCCTCATAACTTGTACTGGGATAGAGTTAAGTTTTCCTGGTTGAATATCTAACCTTTGCATCAACTTTGGATCCATGTCATGACATGCTAGAGATCCTAGTCATTCAACACGCTCAACATTTCCACCACCAGATCTACCACCATTCTCAGAAACAGCTATGTTGCCCAAACCTTGTTTCTTATTTGGACATCTGTCCTTGATGTGTCCTAATTGACTACAGCCAAATCACCTTTTGTTTGAAAAGAACTGTCTAGAATTTGATGCATTACTAGAACCTTGATCCGATCTATTTCTCTCAAAAGACCTGTTTTCTTGAGGTCTATTGTTAAATTTATTTCCTCTGTATTTGCCTTTCTGAAAGGTTTGACTAGAGTTTTGATACGACCGTTTATGAGCCCGTTCGTACAGATCGGCTACATCAACCATGCTTTACATACTTCCAACCTTATGTTCGCGAATGAATGTAACTAACTCAGGATCTGAATTTTGCAAACAATGTTCTCTAACGATAAAGTCTTTCAAGCTCTCAAAGCTTTGCTCGACTTCCGCAAGCTCCACCCAACGTTCAAAATAATTTAAACTTCGAGCTGCAAACTGAGAAAAACTCTCATCCTTCCTTTGCCTGACACTGTTAAATATGGTTTTGAACCCTTCTTCATCTAGTTGGAATCTTTGAAGCAATGCCCCTTTCAACTTCGCATAGTTGTTTACATGCTCATCAGGCAGTCTAGCATAAACTTCTAAAGCCTTCCCTTCAAGTAACGCACCTAAAGAGACACACCACCTATCACGAGACCAACCCCGAGCTGTAGCATAGCGCTCAAACCTGAGAATATAAGAGTCCATGTCATCCTTATCACAATTAAATTTTGGAAGCTTTGGTAAAACTCCATTTGAACTGAATTGCTGCATCGTACCATCAACGTGAGAAACCCTAGCTAGTTCTAATTGCAATTCACGGTCCCTCAGTTGCATATTTAACATGGCTTTCTCATGTTCAAGTTTTTCTCTCTCTAAAGCGAAAGCTTCAAACTCTTTTTCAATCGAACGACGACTTGCCCTATCCTCTCTTTCAACAGCTTGTTGATCCTTTACAAAACGCGCAAGAGACACGCCATCTAGATTACCTGCCTACCTAGTTCCATAATTTGATCTAGAGTCATTCTCGACTCAACTGCTTTCTGACCGAAGCCTTCGGCATCTTCCTTTGGCGTTGCCATACCTAATGTTTCAAACCACTTAAGCACAAGCTTCGCACAGGCTTAAGCAACAGCACACTATCACTAGCTAAAACAACTTAGGGCAACAATTAGCCTACGCTTACTAATAGACTAATCAATAACCACTGCAGTCCCCAGACTAACCTAAGTCGCAGACTAACAGAAAACCACCTGGCCAAACCAGGCAAAACCATGTACCTGACTAGCTAAACCAATCAAGACATCTGCCAGACTAATCACTAGTTGACAATAGCAAAGTCCCAGACACGTCAATACAACCATACATGTCACAACCAAGCCCTATGCCAACACCACTAGTTATGAACAGGTCACCGGACTAACCAATGTATTAGAGAAAGTCACAGACAAGCTCCTAAACTAGAAAAAAAATAGTCTGATAATACCCTAAATCACGAGATGCAATATGCAATTCACCGGCTAGCACACATATACACCTCACATGCTACACCTGCATGTATAAACCTAGCTAGTCTCCCGATGGCGCACAAAACAGGATTAAAGTATAATCCACACACATTTAGTCAACGATATGCACTGCGCCAATATTTGTTTTTTAGATATAATCGCGCACATCAATTGTTGAACATAACATCCACCACCACATATATACACAAGATATCAGTACCTGGCCGTTATAGACGTGCGGAGCACGTATGTTCCTCTACTCAAAACCTTTTCAATGCACCTGGTTATTAACGCAATAATAACTTAATCTCTCGTATTGATTTCACCTTTAAATCCTAACAATGCTAAGCTAAGGCATCCACTTTTATTTCTGTGGCACCGTTATCGTGAAACTACCCGCACGCGTACACTTTACCGTGAGATAAACTGCCACTGTTTCACTCCTGCCTCACGGCACACGTCACACCTTTGAAAATACAGATCATTTTAACCATGACGCTACATTTTATCGTGACACAGCTCGATTCCGTTTCACTACCACAACCACACCTCACAGAACCCAAACCCCCCCCCCCCCCAAAAAAATAACGCCGCACTTCAGCGTGTATTTCCACTAATTGTTCACTGAAATGACCAGCTTACACCGTCAATATAACAACAACAAGGGTGGGGACGGGAGGGGGGAGGTTAAGACTGACCTCTGACTGAAAGTTGATCAACAGGCAGTAACTTCTGAATGTTTTTTTTAGAAGGGGGATACGGCCACCTGTTTTTTTTTTTTTGTTGTTATTGAAAAGAACCTCTTAAGATCACTTGAATTCTTTTTGTGCAATACTTTCCATTTCCACCGAAGCAACTGTCTTGTTTCTTTTTTTATCAGAAGAGAGGAAACCAGTGGTTTAGAGCCGTCATTTAACCATCAACCTAACACTAAAGGGATACACATTTCTCTCAACAAAAAAACATTTACTGTGGATCGTCACTTACAGATCTATCAAACACAAAAACGCGGCAAATTTGCTGTGGCCGACAGTAAAGGTACTGACTGCAAGGAGGCGCAGCTCCTAAAATACCGATTACTTAAAACAACAGACCTTCACTTTGCAATGCCTCTTGTGTATCGGCCCATTGCTTCTCCCAACTCATTTAAATAACTGAAGTAACTAGTTTACATTTAAAAAAAATACAATAGCAAGGGCGGGGGGGGGGGAAGGGGGGGTTATACTGACGCTCAAGTCAACATTTAGTTAAATTTGATCAACAGGCAGTACCTTTTTTTTTTTAGAAGGGGACACGGTTGCCCGCCTTTATAGTTTATTGCAATAGTAAATTGATCGAAACTCTTCACCCACGGAAAACACACCGAAACTACTGTCATTTTATCATAAACAGGGCGACCTACGCTGAACGGATACACACCTCCTTTCAACCCAAAAAAACATGTGCTGTGGCAAAGTAAAGGCACTGACTGCAAGGAGGCGCAGTTCCTAAAATACCGTTTACTTAAAACAACAGGCCTTCTCGCACATACTATTAATCACTTCCCAGCATACAACTTTATTTACATGGGTTGCTAAATAGGTCACTGTCAACTTTGAGGCCTGCTTTAATCAGTGAACATACATAGCAGCAAAAAAAACACTCTGGTGACACTCAACTGTTTTCGTTGGTTTCGGAGGGGGGGGGGAGAAGGGAGGAGGGAAAGAGGAGAGGAAATGAGGGGGAAAGGAGGGGGTGACAAGGAGCCACTAAATTAAATCGCTTTCCCCAACAGATATCCAGATATATCTCACAACATATCAGATATCACAGATATATCTCAAAATATATGCCAAAATACTATCACTGCCTGCACCGAAAAAAATATCTCACTATATTTCCGGACTACGGCTTAAATTTTGCCCATCCTGGCAGGCTCGCCACGATGTCACGGATGTGATCCGGAGTTTTGGGCCAGATGAGCAAATGAGTGGCCGGTAGTCAAAGAAACACAGTGAAAAGGCAGCTATTTAAACAACAAGGATTTTATTTACAATGACCACCAATAAATATGACAATCCATCCACTTACACCACCGTTATCACAGGTCTGCCCGTACTTGACACTGTTCCACGGCGAAACTCCCACAAATCGCCTGACACGCACAGTACCTTGACACGCAGGCTCGCGGCACGCTAACTTGTAACGATCACTCCGCTTGGACAGCGACTGTTCAAAAGCGATAGCGCACTGCGATATGCGACGCGTTGTTACTGCTTCAATGCAACTGAAGTATCATCACGAACAGCACGGCCGACGGACGTACAGACCAGAAACTACATCAAGACTCCCACAGCATTGCCTCCACGGCTACCAGGAACACACGGCCAGGTGATACAAATATATATTTACCTCACTTTTACCGTTCAAATAGCATTTCAATATATATGCATTCAAAACAATTACTCGAAACTAGTTACAGAGAATGGACGTTACACAGAAATCCATTCGAAACACCCCACATATCGAAAGCCAACCAATGTTCTCGGACAACTTCTGATAGATAATGTGTTTACGATGTGCCTTTAAACCCGTGCCAGGCATTCATGTCTCAATACTCACAAAATTACATGTCACAATTGGCATTTCTTCACGCTAAATGGCGTAGCAAAAAAACCATGTTACACTAACTGCCTTGACACATCACGAGTTGCCCTATGTTTTGTTTACATTCTATAACTAGACATTAGCTACTTTAATCAACACAGAAAGCAATAAATACCTGATATCTTCTTCACAAGACTTTATATTTACATCCTTTACATAACTTTACATGTCTCGTGATTCCAACGAATAACCTCCACTGTCATTACAAAACCTTTTATTGATGACTTCCTTGAACCTGATTCGCTGAGGTTGCATTTGTTTGCGGTTGCCAAGAATACCACACTGCGACTCTGCGAGGCTGCCGGTAATGTGGCAGGTTCCCATACATCCCGAATCTCCCGGGGATTTAACAAATTAATTAATACTTATAAATTAATATTTTTGTCATATTTGACAACTTCAAAAATGGCTAAGGATCTTTTTACAAATGCCAGATCAGTTCCAGGATCTTCAAATTAATACATAACGGATTATTCGAAATGTTTGACTGAATATTTGATGAATATTTTCGCAGGATACCCTTAGATGTTTAGAATTCAGCATGAGTTCAAATCTAGCAATAATGGATTCCTTTTATAGATAGTTTCATGAATAGAGCAAAAGGGCTGTGAAGTTTGATTTATTTGACAAAGGAAGATTGAATAAAATGTTGGTTGCATAGAAATAAGTGTAGACAGAGCTACATATTGTAAACATATATGTACTTCTGGCATTACAGGGTTTTTCGAGCTTATGAACACATAATACGGACAGAAGTAGAAAGACTCTCCAGAGTTCTTAATACGTTGCTTGCGAAAATTGAAAAATGACGTCATCAGAAGAGATTTCGTGGCTGAGAATCCTCAAACAAAGAGAGTGGATCAGGTCACAGCTGTGATTTAAATAGTAATAATGCCCATTGGGTTTGACTTCAAACTGATTACTCGTGAATTCTGCACCTTGCAGGTCCCTACCCTTTCTAAGCATGTTTTACTGTTTATGACCAGATCGTGTGATTTCAGTTTGATGACCACCTGCATGACACTGATGCGTGCGTGCCTTTACACACAATCAAAAACATAAACATTGTCACGCGCTGGGACCCGAATGAGGATTATAAAATTTTCTAAGTTTTTATGTCTCTCGATTGCAAAAGAAATCAGCCGTGCCACTTTCATTACCACGAAAGCACCCGACCATGTTTAACATTAAGGATATTTATTGTTTGGATTTTTATCAAATGTCAACATAAAGCAGGTACAAATCAAATCAGTTATTCAGAAAAAGTGCAGAATGTTGTCATTCATCTTCAAATATCCGTTTTATGAAATAGTATAAATTGAAAGCTGATTGAGAATCCATTTGAGGAGATAAGAACACCTGTATCCGTAAGAAATAAACAAAACTTACTATTACAGACTTAATAATAATAAAAACAACACAGTGAAATAATAAACAACACCGTCCACTGTCCCCACCCCCATCCTCACCCCCTGTTTCCACCCACTCCCGTCCCCTACCACTCCCGTCCCTCTGTCAGCACCTTCGGCCCCACCAACCCCAGCCCAAACCCCACATTACCCCCCACACACTCACACACACTCAACCCGTCCCCACCCCTGTCCACACCCATCCCGTCCTCACCTCACTCCATCCCTCACCCACTGTCTTCATTTCACAGTTTTGGCATAATATTAAAATTGCTTCACAATTTACTAAGAGAATCGGAGTAACTTGCAAAAAAAACTCATCTTAAACCAAGACATAGAGTCCTCACTCTAAAACTGTCAAAGCGTTTCTAAAACTTCATTGTTTCGAAATCCAATAAGTTCTACACATTACATTGACACACAATAAAAATAATTATGATGACTTGACGACACATCGATGGTTGATTAGGAAAGCTAGCATATTTGGAACGGCAAGCCATAACTCTTGTCTTCTAGTTCGAAATCAACGGGCTATGTGGATGTCTATTAATGGGCATTTCGACCACTTATTTTATTCTTAAAGTCTGTACATTGTTTTGTTATACTTTGTGTATTAGATTCCTCTGCATTGCTTTTTCATCACCTCGGATGACCCTATTCCAACATTGTATATTTCAAAATTGAGATTTTTATTACCGAGCCCCAAATAAGCGCGTCAGTGCCTCTAGTGCGTCTAAACGGCATAATGGATGGATAATTTCTACAGAATGTGCTATTCTGAGTGTCTTAGATTCCATAAGGTATCACCAGACTTTTATGATACGTTTGTCACCTCTCACATCCTTATCAGACGATTTAGTTTTATTTCATATTGCCAGTATGCGTACAAAGGAAACAGTTGCATGTTTTCTGGTTGATACGCTACGTACGCACAGCAGTACTCATTGCTCTTCCAGTATCGAAAACGTCACGCCAAGCACTACTGAGTGTGTGTAACTGGCATTACAGCATAACTACACAACAGAAAACATCGCAGACGAGTGCAGAAATGTATTAATATATTATAGAATGTAATTTTTACCAAGAAATAATACAATAAAAATAAAAGCACACTCGCATTTGGAGTGACCGAAAAATTCTCCCTTGGCCTTTCATACACAAATTAAGGACACAGAAGGTTCGCAGTCATCTCGCATCACTGACGTATCGTTGTTTAAGGTAACCTTTAAAGGCGTAAAAGTGCATCAGTTGTCATCTACACTAAAACCACTGACCCTTAGACCCCCCCTCTCCCCCCCCCAAAAAAAAACAGAAAAACAAAAAAAAAACATTAGGATCTCAAAAGTAAAAGATCTAGATGCAAAATCTACTTGTGAAAAACATTCAGTTTATTTTCAAGAAACTTTTTAAATATTGCTTATTTTAAGACGACTCAGAAAATAAATCTAAAATTATTGTCCGGACTGGAACGTTTAAATAAATAATTATACAACTGGATCGCAATACTTTTCGGAATATGCCCTGTACAAACAATAATTGGTATTTTTGATGAAAGATGACTGCCATCTGTACTGGCTAGTTGTAACCCCGTGTGTCTCCTTTATAAAATATCCCCATAAAGAAAATCTGGATCAATTATGCAAAACTCCAACTAAAGTATTTCAGGCATGCCATTTTCCTCATAAGGACACTGACAGCATGGCCAAAATGTTTTATTGCATTGCCAACAAGACCGAATTTTGATAGTGAGGGGAATCGCAGCTGTATTTCTAAAGGTTTTAGAGATTCAATGAACCATGACCCTGGCACACGAAGTCACGATCCAGATCAAGACCCCATACATACATGTGTTTGACAATGAAGTCAAAATATCTAACGGTTTTCGATAAAGGAAGTCACGCGATCTATGCACTTAAAATCCTGTGTGACAACCAATGACAACCAATGACACCATTCGTGGATTTCAGTCGCGTATGAGGCAGAAATCGCTTTATCTCTGACGGTTTCAATGTAAAAAAATATACTTGACCTTTGACCTTGAAATTTAACGTCAGAGCCAGATTTCGAAGCCCTCTCGTTGAAACTTATTTACTATAGCTCTATCACTATTGGAGATTTGACGACTTTTTGAAAACTCAAAGATCACCTGAAATTATTCACAGAACAATTATTGTGGCGAAATAAATAAAAAAGGGATATCCAATGGCAGGATATTGTTTTTGACTTTTTTGCCATGACCTTATAAATAATAACGATGATTTTTATGTGTCATCACAGTGGCGTAGGAAATTCACAGTTTTAATTAAGACGATACCTCTCAAATGTGACTATTTTTCTTATATGAAATATTCTCTGACAGCAACAAAGCGCACAAAGTAGACAAAAATGCTAAACTGTCCGAACGTGTTAAAATAAATGCAAGATATTGAAACATTATGGCTGTTATCTCAGGGTTGATATAATTTATTATTTTCAGCGATAAGTTATATTTCAATAACGTCAATAATATGTGAAGGGGAACTAACAGTTCTTCCGTACAGTGCAAAACATAACGGAATAATACACGTACATTTGGGCAGCTAGCTTTTAATTCTAGAAGCTTTCTACATTACATTATCTAATTTATATTCAAATGCCACATGTAGTTTTTTTACATACAAAGTACAAAGATGAATAAAGACTATAAACGGCCCAGATTTCAAACATCTCTTTTCATATTTATCTTCGCCGTATAAAAAAACGACCTAAAATCTACAAGCAATAAATAAATTCAAAACCGAATCTAAACAAGCCAAACACTATTGGTAAAGTCTTTTAACCCTTTTTTTAAATAATACCAGACAGCTGGAAAGATGCGGATCTAGAATGTCTTCTACAACAATAATTATCTCTGTAATTATCAGCAGTTACCTGATCGGATAAGTGTATATGTTGGATACTTGTGCTCTTGTAGTGCTTATACGGTCAGCTTTCAAAAACAAAGTCTGATGCACAATTCTTAAGTTTGTGCTAAATGATTACTTATGACGTACACAACATATTCTATTCATTTTATGCACAATAAAGACGGATTTTCATGTTTCATTTTCGAGGCATTTTTTTAGTTTTCAAAAGTATAAAGAGGGAATACAGATATCTTTAATATATTGCCAAATTCGTTCTCAGTTTAAATGTTTCTTTTCTCAGCAAGTCGAGATACTCATATCCATGACACCTGTTTTGAAGAAACCTCACTGTTTGGTAAATAGTGATTGAATTTAATTCCCCCAGCAAATTGACATCAGGTTGGAAAAAGTGGGGCAAGTTTCTATCTTGAAGATATCTCTTAAGACGATGTAGGAAATCCATGAAACGAATACTTAGATTTTTCTCATCCCAGTCTGCTAATTCTAAATCTTTAAGCATGTGTAAAAAAATTGTCTTGAATGTATACGACCGAAACATACCCAATTCAGGACCGTTATTCATCAAAACTGCTTTTAAAATTTTGAGACAAGTTTTGTGACATGAATTCGGAGGTCTTTTTTCATTGATAATCTTTCTTTCTTCAGTGGAAAAAGATTTTCGCCAAAACAGGGAGAAGTCCATATCTCCTTTTAAATACTTTACGTGAGGTTTTGCAACAATCTCCAAACCACCAATCTTAGCAAGAGGAACAAAATCAATCGATAAAAAATTGATCTCCGAATTCAACATGAACAGTAGCTGAAGGTCCATTCAATGACATCTTCACTACATATGTCTTCTTTTTATTTATCTGACTGACTGCCTTTTGAATTTGACTTTGAAAGTAAGAACGAAACTTTTTTGGATCTAAATACCTAAAACCACTTGGTAAAACTGAAGAGAGATTGAAATACCAGGAATTGAATTCTTTATGAGCGTTATTGAACCAATGTTTATATTTCACTAACACAAAATCCCGTTCGGTACTCTCACAAATCATAAACACATCCTTCAGATCCAGAACCATCTCAACATCAAATTCGTCAGCGCGCACTGCTTTTAGGCCTTCACTGACTGACCCTGCATCTACCAGCCCACTTATCTAATAACAGAACAAAAGCCTAATCAGTGGCGGATTCAATGCGTGGGGAGAAGAGGGGGTCATGGCCTTACTGGCTGACCCAGCATCTACCACACAGCTTATCTAAGCTCAGAATGAGAGCTTTATTAAACAAACACAATTCCAAGTAAGTAAACCTCAAAATCTTTCAAAAGAAGCTTTTTTGTATTTAATGTGTTTACTTCTTCTAAACGGATTGAAAGAGTTGCAGTTTTGACTGCTTAAACAATCGAGACATTTTCTTAAAACGCCCGTGAAGTCATTATGGTTGAATGCGAGTGGTACACAAACGTACTTACTCCACCACTGTGCGACTTCTTCCGTAGATAATCCAACACTTCTGCTTTGATATTTTCAACTATTTTTGAGGCTTTTTTCATTTCCAGTTCCAGAATTAGCACATAGGTGTTGTAGTAGTCCCTGAGAGCTTCTCCTAGTGGTAACTTCTTCTCACAGTATTCGTTAATGCGTCTTCCTTGCAGTTCTATCTTGCACACTATATACCAACAAAATGTTGGATTCGACTTTTATTATTTCCCTTTTCCATTACTATTAGCTTTTGTTGTGTCAATTATATGCAAAATATACTTTAAGTTTCTCCAATTAACTTCAAGCAATAATGTGTCTTGTTTTTGTTAATGTATCTTGTAATTTAATTAGACAATTATAGTTTAATATTGTTTATTAAAAAAACGAGTGTGCATTATTTTGCCAATGAATGTAAAGAAATATTTAATTACTTCGTGTCTTATTAGCCTCATGCTTTAACTTGTAATGATTCAAATATTTCTTGTAGCGCTGAACATCTTACCTGAATTTTGTTCTTGGGATAGATTTTTAATATTTTCATATCTTTTCCTGCGTAGGTATTGCAAAAAAGCAGGTCTCATACCACAGTGATAAATTGCAAGTAAGAGAGATATAAAGCAGGCAACGACTATAATATGGTCAAACGCATTATAAGCGTGGTCTTTCATTCTTTCAGTGATCCCGAGTTCTGTTATATTTACTAGTAATTCATTTAAAACAGTCATAATTTCCATTTTAGTGTCATGAAATATATCAACTAAACGGTCTGTTTTTTATGATTTATGGAATTTCCCTCAAATTATTTAAAAATGCGTTAATTCCTAGAGGAAGAGTTACATGTCTTCTGCTTATCCAAACGCTCTTTTTCTTTCCCGTATTTTCACATAATTGAGCCTTATGCAACTGTAAATGCACCTTGCCTCTGTTTTTTCTTGATAGATAAATACAGTGGGCATAATGAATGTTATCTGTATTCAGTAAGACAGGCTACACAGTGTAGCAAACATTTCTCTTCGTGTGTTTCAAGGATTAATCAATACTTCTTGATAAGGCAGAGATATTTTTGTTGAAATATTAACTCCAAGTAATGGCTATTTAACTCACAAAAACTCAGTCCCTTAAAATATCTTAGCTGTTTAAGCTTTTGTTTATATATTAGAAAAATGATGCCAATGAACATATTGTGCACGTTACCTGCACCCTGAAGTATGAAAAATTTTCAACAACAGAGGATTGGTAATTGATAGCTAAAGGCTCTGGCCCGCCCAAGAAGTATACCGGATATTAATTTGTTTTTGTTGTTAGGAGGATTCATAGGTGTTGCCATACGTGTACAAAAACACGGAGAAAGGGGGGCTAATTTTGAGGCCAGACGTGGTACTCGTGCCAATTTCTTTAAAGAATGGAGCAAATTTTCATTCAATTCAGCACTTCGCGTATTACACAAAAGCGGGATTCTTTTTAAACTGCACTCCACGTGGTAACCAGTCGGGGTGTATGGAAATTTGAAAATAATGCAGCTCAGGAAATAGAAGGATTGGGTAAATAATGCAGCTAAGCTCAATATAATGAAATAGAAGGATTGGGTAAATAATGAAGCACAACATGATAAGAGGAAATATAGTCTACTGAGAGCAATTACAAAAAGTACTTCTTGTCATTTTACTTCAAAACAAACATGTGAATGTAGCAGAACTGAAAAACTGATAGCAAAAATAATTTTGAAGAACTAAAAGCCGTTTGTAGTAAATCAGTCATCCCATGTTCATTCCGTAATAAATTAATCAAGATTCTAACAGTTACGTATTCACTACAAGCTATGGTGTTGAAATCGAAGGCAAAGATCCCGCGAAAGCGTCACATTATGGACCTTATTTCGTAACCTCACAAGTTCCCATTGCCGAGCGGCAGATTAGTAGATCTTCCTGTATGCAGCTATCCACACCTTTGACGAGATACATAAGAATTTTAGGAAGTGAGTGGCTACAAGAAAAAAAGGTTAAGTGAGAATTATAGAATTAAAAATAAACAATAAGAATTATAGAATTAAAAAGAAACAATAACAAATAGACAAACAATAAATAATCAATAAGGACGCCGACGATCATTATCATATTTTCGTCAGTTGTCCTGAAATTGCAGAATTGATTCCAACTCCTCTCAAGATATCGTGGCACTGTTATTTTTTACATTTTATTTGACTTGATTGATGAAGCAAAAGAGTTAATTAATTGTTACTAAATATCATATGGTTGTTTAATAGAATGTAATTACTAAATCGAAACTCACCCATTTTGTGGCCCACTAATTCAAAGAAGTACATCTGCCAATCCAGTTCAACATTCTTTTTTCCAGTTATCCGACTCCACCTTAACAACTTCCATACAAAACTGCCGACTTATAAACGACGTCGTCAATCTCTAAATTGCATCGGCAGCGTTGGCAGCGGATTTGAAACATCGTTTATACGTCGGATATACGGCGGAATATATACGCATTTTTAGAAACATCGCATATGCATCGAAAATGCGTCGGAGAAAAGATGCCGATATTGCAATCGTATATTATACGTATTATTTTATACGTCTATAAAACGCATATTTTTCTTTGTATAAACGACGTCGGAAATAAATCGGAAAAAAGATATCCATATTGCAATCGTATATTATACTTATTATTTTATACGTCTATAAAACGCATATTTTCCCATGTATAAACGACGTTGGAAATACATCGGAGAAAAGATGCCGATATTGCAATCGTATATTATACGTATTGTTTTATACGTCTATAAAAGCATATTTTCCTATGTATAAACGACGTCGGAAACACATCGGAAAAAAGATATCCATATTGCCAACGTGTATTATACGTATTTTTATACGTCTATAAAACGCATATTTTCCGATGCTTATTCGACGTCGGAAAAATTATCGATTGACGTTTTGTAGGGGACATTATGAAGAATCAATATTGGAGCATTATGAATATACTTGAAAATTATCATTTGCCTCAATAAACTATCCCTCAGCAAACATAAAGGAGGAAAAGACAATATAAATAACTAAATTTAAAAGCGTCAGCGGTAACAAAAAACGAAAATGTAAGAAGTAAACTTTTTTGGACGAAATAGAAATGTTAGACCACTTAATTACACTGCCGAAGCAGCCTAGCCGCCGTTGAGTAGAGGTATGTTCCGCGCCTAGGGTGCAAGAGGTCCCCGGTTCAAACCCGAGTAAGTGCTAGTGTTCAGTTGCAATATATAAATATGCTATGTTGTATATTAATATGCTATCGTGTATGTATGAATATGTGAATTATGAATGGTTGGTAAGGTGCAATGGGTCAGTTAAGGTTAGAAACAATTTTTTTCAAATGCGCACACGCATTTTTTATACGTCTAAAAAACGCATATTTTCTGATTGTCATTTTGTCGGAAAACCTCGGAAATATGCATTTTATACGTATAAAAATCATTGGAAGTTCGTCGGAAATGCATCGGAATATAAACATATAACCGACGTATAACCGACGTATAACCGACGGTTGGTAATACGTTGGATATGCGTCGAATATATGCATAAAAAACTTCGTCGGAAAATATGCGCATAAACGACTAATAAACGATGAGCAAAACGGAAAAAATATGCGTATATCCGACGTATGTTGCCGATACTGCCGACGCATTTTATATGCATCTCGACGTCGAAGAATTTGTAGGGTTATAGCATTTTGCCCAGTATTAATACCATACAGCGGCATGTTTGGTTTGGAATATAAGAAAGATAGAAATGTATCACTTTTGAAAAGCAAAACACCTGTGCAAAATCGTAATATGGATATTTAAAATGCAAACATGTCATTTTCACTTACTAATTTCAAGTTCTAATAGTTTTGTTCGAATTCCAAACGTGAAAATAAAATGAGTAAATTAACATTCAGGAAATGAATTTTTGGCAAACGAGTAAAAAGTTAAAGCAAAGCGTTACTTTTCACCTCCCTACTGATATAGAGGTTGCATTGTTGTGATCGTTGTAGAGGCTGCAGCGTTTGTAGCAGAGTTTTGAAATTATGTAGCAGCGTCGCCGCTACGGGCATCGTACGTAGCTCGCGGGGAGGTGGTTCCCAAGTAAAGACAAGTCACTTCAGCGTGGTACTTCTGCTAACATTTATTTGTAATGACTTTTCCACATCATGGCTTGACAGTCGTAAAGTGGTTTTATTGTACTTCGCTTAACTCCAGGCTGGCAGTAAGTTTACTGCCCCGTTAGTAGGGTGAAAACGGGGGTTCTGCGCCACTTGATGACGTCATACTGTCTGGAAGTGACGTCATCATGTCTGGACCGGAAGTGTTGTGTGGACCGGAAGTGAGGTCACGATAAGCGTTAGGATAGGCGCGGCCATCCATGAGGTCATAATGAGGTCATAATGAGGTCATAATGAGGTCATACTGTCTGGTGCGAAAGTTGCTTGATAGTTTTGGCCGAGTCAATCATCATGAAGTCAACGAACTCCACCTGTCAATCAGTGTAACCATGGCAACAGACCCTAAAAAGCCATGACCCCCCCCCCCCCTCGAAATTGTGATTTTTGCATATTTATCCGTTTCAGACGATTCTGAACATTTTTCATTTTTTGGGTCGACCACCCCCCCCCCCCCCCCTCGAAATTGTGATTTTTGCATATTTATCCGTTTCAGACGATTCTGAACATTTTTCATTTTTTGGGTCGACCACCCCCCTCCCCCTCGAAATTGTGATTTTTGTATATTTATCCGTTTCAGACGATTCTGAACATTTTTCATTTTTTGGGTCGACCACCCCCCCCCCTCGAAATTGTGATTTTTGCATATTTATCCGTTTCAGACGATTCTGAACATTTTTCATTTTTTGGGTCGACCACCCCCCCCCCCTCGAAATTATGATTTTTGCATATTTATCCGTTTCAGACGATTCTGAACATTTTTCATTTTTTGGGTCGACCACCCCCCCCCCCCTCGAAATTGTGATTTTTGCATATTTATCCGTTTCAGACGATTCTGAACATTTTTCATTTTTTGGGTCGACCGACCCCCCCCCAGGACATACTATGTACCGACCCCCCCCCCCTAGGCGAGCAATATTCTGTCAAGTCAGCTTCAGTTCCATCAGAGGGGTATATAAGGGATGAGCATCCAGCAGTGACAGTCATTTCGGTGAGTGGAGCAAGGGAGCAATTGGATCACATCAGATCCAGGGATGGCATCCAGTGACAACTATTTCGGTAAGTGTTTATTGAAACTTTATAAATAAAAAGTGAACTTTGTAAACAAACTTTATAAACAAACTTTGTAAACAAACTTTGTAAACAAAATTTGTAAACAAACTTTGTAAACAAACTTTATAAACAAACTTTATAAATATAATTTGTAAACAAACTTTGTAAACAAACTTTATAAACAAACTTTATAAACAAAATTTGTAAACAAACTTTACAAACAAAATTTGTAAACAAACTTTATAAACAAACTTTGTAAACAAACTTTATAAACAAACTTTATAAATATAATTTGTAAACAAACTTTGTAAACAAACTTTATAAAGAAACTTTATAAACAAAATTTGTAAACAAACTTTACAAACAAAATTTGTAAACAAACTTTATAAACAAACTTTGTAAACAAAATTTGTAAACAAACTTGATAAAAAAAATTTGTAAACAAACTTTATAAACAAAATTTGTAAACAAACTTTATAAACAAAATTTGTAAGCAAACTTTATAAACAAACTTGATTTATTTACATAATTGAAAATTTGTAAACAAACTTTGTAAACAAACTTTGTAAACAAACTTTGTAAACAAACTTTGTAAACACACTTTGGTTATTTGCTTAATTGAAACTTTGTAAAACAATACCTTTCATTATACTTGGTCGATTTGTATGAAAATTTCACCATTTGATTCAGTTTTATGTAAAGTTTTGTTATAAAGTAGTCATAGGCTATTTGCGCAGCTGGCTGTATGCATTTTTACCGTCATTTTAACTTAAAATTGTGATAACTTTCGTTATAACTTTCGTTATAGTTGACTGAAAATTTCACCATTACAGTGCTTCTTCGCGGATGAATACCATTTGGCAGACCATTTAACTTCACCGCTAGATGTCTCTGCTGTGCAGCAGTACAGCTGTACAACTGTAAGTGAGATATTCATATACACAAGTAAAATTCTGCTGAGTCAGCAATTTTGAACAATTTTTGAAACAAGTTACACACCATATTTTGATTACATGGAAGTAGTATAAAAGCATGAGTGAAACATGTCAACTAATCAACTAGTGATACATTCTGCTGAGTTAACACACCAATGAAGTGGTATAAAAGGAAGAGTGAAACGTATATTTTACTTCATTTCAGTTCTAGCAGTTGAAGAAACAACAACGATGGCAACAGTCTACTGTCATGATTGTGATGTGACATTTCCATCTCTGGAAGTGTTCGTGACACATAGATGTAAACCAGCTAGGTTGAAACGTGCTCGTGAAGAGCTTGTTGAGCAGATTGAAGCCAAGAGACGAAAGACCTTACAAGATGATGTTGAAAGACCTGATCCAGTCCTCTGCGGTGAATGTATTAAAATATTTCCATCTTTGGATGCGTTTGAGACGCATGCATGTGTTGAGATGGAAAATGTGTCTCATGAAGAACAAAGAAAGAAAGAGACAGGACAAGTAGGCAGAGGCAGAAGAGTGAGTCTTGGTGAAAACGCACAGGAAAGACGGTTTGAGCCTGAAGATGAATCGGATTTGCTACTTGAAATGCGACAACAAGAGAATAGAATCAAGAGACATTTGCTAGAGACGTTAAACC
This sequence comes from Protula sp. h YS-2021, assembly GCA_949752745.1. Lineage (NCBI taxonomy): Eukaryota > Metazoa > Annelida > Polychaeta > Sabellida > Serpulidae > Protula > Protula sp. h YS-2021. Next base: position 109,630,304 of record OX457024.1, read on the forward strand.
GTGGCATGAAATGGTACATTGTAGTACATGCACGCTTCAAGAAAATGACACCAAATGTTGAAGGCGTGATGGTAGAACAAGTGGATAATGCCTTCATCAGTAGTCCAACGTATGCAGCATACAATCCAGCGGATATTGAGAAGGACTTGCCAGAAGCCTATAAAGAATTGTTTACCAGGTTTGATGAACATGAGCGACAAGGTTCTGGTTGGGTGTTGGATAACATATTATTCATTGAAGTGCATACAGCTACGTCAGCGCCACTGGAAGCGAGCAGTTTTATCCCACTACCGAAGAAAGTGAAGACTACAAAGGCGGTGTTAAACATTCAGAATAAAGACAACAAGTGTTTCTTATGGTCTGTATTGGCTCACCTTCACCCTCAAGATCGTCATCAACACCCATATCGCGTGAGTCATTACACACCATTTGAGAACGAATTGAAGGTGGAAGGCATGACATTTCCCACCCCGATTACAGACATTCCGAAGTTTGAAAAGGAGAATGATGTGTCCATTAACGTGTTTGGATATGAACATGATGTCGTTGTTCCCATACAACTCAGTCGAAACACCAGTGCGAGAGAAATCAACTTGCTTTTGATTAGCAATGACAAGACAAGACATTACTGCCTCATCAAGAATTTCAGCAGACTGATGGCTTATCGATCAAAGCATAAGGCTGCAGCATTTTATTGTTTCAACTGTCTTCACGGGTTTATACGACAAGATCTGTTAGATGAGCATCGCGAAGTGTGTGACAAGCATGGAGCACAACGTTTATCATTTCCCAAGGAACCCTTCATCAAGTTCAAGAATGTAGCCAAACAACAGCGAGTCCCTTTTGTGATTTATGCCGACTTTGAATGTTTCACGAAAAAGTATGAAGAAGGAGACAAGTATCAACATCATCGTCCAAACAGCTTTGCCTATGTGGTTGTGAGCCAGTATGATACACGTGCTCCAGTCGTGTATCGAGGAGATAATGCTGTGAAAGTCTTTTTAGACCATATGGTGAATGAGGGTGATCGTATTGTGCATGGTTTACAACAGAAAAAGAAAATGGTGATGACTCATGAAGATGAAGAGGATTATAAGAACGCCACAGATTGTTACATTTGTCATGAGCCTCTAGGAGCAGATCATGTGAGAGATCATGACCATATCAATGGCAAATACCGCGGAGCTGCACATAGTCAATGCAATTTGCAATTCCGATTTCGAAAGGATCAGCAGGATGTTGAAGATTCTTTCATCATTCCTGTCTTTTTCCACAATTTACCAGGCTATGACAGCCATTTGATCATGGAAGAAATTGGAAAGTTCAAAAACGAAAGGATTACAGTCATTCCCAACACCGTTGAGAAATATATTGCATTCACCATGAGCAATCTGAAATTTACAGACAGTTATCAGTTCATGAGTACTTCTCTACAGAAGTTGGTCTCCAACCTGGCAGCAGAAGGGAAAGACAACTTTTATCACATGACGTCACACATTCACGATAGTGACCAACAAGAGTTACTGTTGAGAAAGGGAGTGTACCCTTATGATTACGTAGATGAGCCATCCAAGTTTGCTGAAACACAACTGCTGTCCAAGGACAAGTTTTACAGTCTGCTCAGTGAAGAAGACATTAGCGATGAGGATTATGCGCATGCGCAGAAGGTGTGGGAGACATTCCAGTGTACTACATTTGGTGAATACCATGACTTGTACCTGAAATCAGATGTGTTGCTGCTGGCTGACGTGTTTGAAAACTTTCGTCACGTATGTCTCAATACGTATGAATTGGATCCAGCTCAATACTATACAGCGCCAGGACTGTCCTGGGATGCTATGTTGAAAGCGACAAAGGTGAAATTTGAATTGATCAACGACATTGACATGTATCAAATGGTTGAACAAGGTCTACGTGGAGGAATATCTGTCATCACACACAAGTATGCGAAAGCAAATAACCCCTACGTAGCAGATTACGATCCCACGAAACCGACCAACTACTTGACGTACCTGGATGCAAACAACTTGTATGGCTGGGCCATGTCGCAAAGCATGCCGGAAAGTGGATTTATGTGGGTGAGCGAGCCAGAATCCATTGACTTTATGGATGTGGATGAAGATGATGAGATTGGGTACATTTTAGAAGTGGATTTGGAATACCCATATTCAATCCATGATCATCATAATCACTACCCAGTGGCTCCGGAACGGAAATGTGTGAAAGTGGGAGAATTGTCAAAACATAGTCAGAAGCTGCGGAAAGATCTAAACATGAAAGGCAAACCTAGTGAAAAGCTCATTCCCAACCTGTGCGACAAGAAGAAATATGTGCTTCATTATAGAAATTTACAGCAATATGTCTCACTGGGATTGAAAGTCACGAAGGTGCACCGTGCCATCATGTTTGCACAGAGCAAATGGTTGGCAAAATACATCTCCTTAAACACGGAAAAGAGAAAGTTGGCCAAGAACCCGTTTGAGAAAGACTTTTTCAAACTGATGAACAACTCGGTGTTTGGCAAAACCATGGAAAATGTGAGAAAGCGCATAAATGTGGAACTCGTTCACCAGGAAAAGCGGTTCAAGAAACTTGTGGCCAAACCTTCCTTCCACAAATTTAGAATTTTCAACGAAGATTTGACCGCGGTACATTTGCGCAAAGTGGATCTGCTTCTGGATAAACCCATTCAAGTTGGTTTCACCATTCTCGACCTCAGCAAGGTGCTCATGTTCCACTTTCATTACAACTACATCATGACCAAGTATCCCAACGCCAAACTCTTGTTCAGCGACACCGACAGTCTATGTTATGACATAGAAACGGAAGATATCTACAAAGACATGCAGGAAGATGCCGACTTGTTCGACACAAGTGACTATCCCCCAGATCATTTCCTACATTCCAACGTGAACAAGAAAGTGCTTGGGAAAATGAAAGATGAGACGGTGGGCATTCCCATTGAAGAGTTTGTTGGACTTCGGCCGAAAATGTATAGTATGATGTATGGTGGGAAAGAAAAACGTACGGCCAAAGGCATCACTCGCGCGTGTCAAAGACGTATGAAACATCACCAGTATAGAGACAGTTTGTTCAACCAAACGCAAACGATGACTACAGGACACATTATTCGAAGTCATGACCACCAGATCTTCTCGGAGAAGTTGAGGAAAGTGGCTCTCTCTCCTTTTGATGACAAGCGATATGTGATGAGTGATGGCTATTCCACTTTGGCGCATGGGCATTACAGTATATAAGGGGGAGACACTTCAACTTTAGAGTTAGTTGAGGTGTGAACACTGAAGCGTCAACATGAAAAGATCTGCAACAACGGATATGGATACACTTGCTGATACAGTCAAAGACATGAATGTGAAACATCCTGATACTACCATCAAGAAATTAAAAGTGGAGACGGCGACGGCGACGGCACCAACACCACAGTCGTGGGATGGAATGCTTTCTCTAGGCAATGGAAAGTATATCAAGATTATGAAACAAAGTAATGAAGGTGTGATAAACATTCGCAAATACCTCAGAGATGAGGGGACTGGAAAAAACCGTCCAACAAAAAAGGGAATTTTGCTGACAATACCTGAATGGAAAATGATGAAGAAGCAGGTGAAAGAAGTGGATAAAAGGCTTCGCAGACAAGACGACAAGTCATAACAAGGTAACAATCATGAATGCACTCATGTTGGACGATGGTGTTTACCTTAAAGTTAATGAGAGGAATGAAGTGATGATGGGTTCTCGGAGAAGTTCTGCTTATCGGTTTAAACCTGAAGTGTGGAAAGACTTTAAAAACATACCGCTTGAACCTGGGTTTGAACGCAGACTTGAAAATAAACTGGAAGTGACCGTGGCTGAATATGATTCTAAGATACGTGTGACATTCTGTAGAAATTTTTTACAGGATTATCCAAAGGATTATAAGGGAGTTGTGCCAGATACACCCTATGCACAGTTGATCTTCTTTGATATCAAGAACTGGCGCGCAGTCTTACGATTCCTAGAAGCGATACAACATCCACTGTTCGACATCATCCGAGTATAAAATACATGGACGAGATGGAAGGCGACTATGTGTTGGATTATGAACCCATGACATATGGATTCTCATACATGAGAAACTTATGTGATGATATTGTGCTACGACATTTTGGACAGTATCTCGTCCTATCGCTTGATGACCAATCCGTGTTGAAGGATCATCTAGACAAGTTGAGAATACCCGGCTTTCTCCTAGCAGTCTCAAATGAATTAGAAGTGCGTGTGACTGAGAACGGTCTAGACGTGTTTGTACAATTTCGCCAATATGACGAGCTTACAGAAGACTGCGACATCATCACCCTCAGCACAGTGGAATGGAACGCGCTGTTACAAGCATTGGATTGGAAAGAACCTAACGCTTGAATTCAAAGAGTATGGAATACAACTTATGCGGGGTACCAAATCCATTGAGCTGCCACAACCTATGCGCGTGATAGACATAAATGAAGAAGGATATGAGCTGAAACTGTCTGAACATGTAACTGTGAAAGTGATAAAGTTTGGTGATGTGCGTTATGTGAGCTTTCATAGCATTTACAAACATGGATGTAATGTCTATGATACCTATATCAATTTAGATTCTAATGAATGGCATGCATTGATGAATGTATTGAAAAAATGACTGTGTTTGTAAATAAAAAGTTTGTAAATAGTGTAAATAAAAGTTTGCAAATAGTGTAAATAAAAGTTTGTAGTTAAGAATTTTGTAAATAGTGTAAATAGACTTTGTAAATAAAAGTTTGTAAATAGTGTAAATAGACTTTGTAAATAAAAGTTTGTAAATAGTGTTTGTAAACTTTGTAAATAGTGTTTGTAAACTTTGTAAATAGAACACAATAAACAAGACTGTTTGAAAACTTGGTTTGTTTTATTTAACAACAACAACTTAACTAATATAACAACAACAACTTAACTACAACTTAACTAATATAACAACAACAACAACATTAATAAAACAATGGTTTATAATTTCTATATACAAAATCCTTTACAATAAAATCACCATCCTTTCTTTTAATATATTCACAATATCAAACATACTCTGACCTCGAGCTCTATGTAATATATAATATACACAATAAAAACCACATGACGATGATATCGGCGTTTGTAATGAGATAGAATTATACATATAGTCATTTCTTAAAAACATGTCTAAACGATCATCCAGAGGGAACAGTCCATAAGAGTCAAAATATTCTGCAGGGTCTTTATCATAATACACTGCCACCCAATGTTCTCCTGGTTCATCTTGATCGTCTGTGTTGATCACATAGGCGCCGCGTTGTAAAGACGGTAACTGGTCCATGGCAAACACGCCTTGAAACAAGTCTTTGGTCATGACATCACGACTCAATATGGCATCAATCTGCTTCGTGTTCATGACTGGTAGTCGAATTGGATGCTGCAATTTGCACTGATCTCAATAATGTTGTCAAATTCAGCATAGACAATGACATTGATTGTAGGTTGCAAAGCCGTAGCAAAGTTCATTTCTAGCCGCAAATTCCCATGCTTGATCAGGGGGAAATGGTCATCACCATCATAATCCGGTGTTAAGTCAAACGAAAATAAAGCATAACCTCTAGGCCAATCTTCCCGTTTTATAATGGAACTTTTCTCACCATTCAACCGATCAAACGATTTGTAAAGCGTTTCAAAAGCATTCAGGTATTTGTTCTGTGTAATGTCAAGCTTGAGAGGTTTGGATAGAACTGGTTCACCATCCGTGTACAGTTGCATATAGTCCAGATCAAAATGTTTGAAATCATATGGATTCCTCAATACTGATCCACCAAAAGCTTCATTATGAACCAGACCAATGACAATACGATTTGGTAATTGACCCAAAAAGATGTTATCTTTCACAAAAGACTGAAATCCTGCTGGAATAGCTAAGACTTTACATTCTTTTCTAGTGATGATGATCTTGGCAGGACTCTTCATCAATGCATCTGTATGTCCTAACTGAATACCTGGACTCACCCTCACTTTGCGAATGGTTAAAAATGCCTCTTTCACTTCTACCTTATAGGTATTATCTGCAGCCATCAATACATAGTCATCTTTTTGTCTATGGAAACGCAATTTCAAACTGATGCCATTCGAAAAATAACGATCCTGCTCAAACAAATCTATCCTTAAACCAGCTGCGAGAATAACATCACGGCTAAGACGAGTATGCAAATAACGATGATGTAAACCATTGTTTCCTTGCTCAGCCAAGTCACCACCGTCAGCATTGACATGAAACCCGGATACATATTGTTCATGATTAGGTCTTTTCAATCATGACTATTCATTGATCCAGCAGTATCCTTGTACATGAGACGCATAGAGCGCTCAGAATGTAGACTTTCTTCCGAATCATGGATGAGATGAGAGATAATGCTGGTATAACCATGAGTATTGTTGCTATGCGAAATCAAACGATCATTCAGAAACAATTCAATATTAGACCATAACCCATTAAATACATCATTGATGCAAGAGACATTATCATCTGCGCCACACGCTGTTCCATCAGCCTTTAGAATGCGACATACAATATGAAGTTTGCTGTTCTTTAAATCTAGATATTCTTCTGTACTCGCAGGAATGTAGAATTCTATTGGAGCGCCTTCTCTAATGGTAGTCAATGGTTGATAGTCAACATTATAACTTTTCTCTACAGCAGTTTGCGTTGGTGGTACGTGAAACCATTCCAATGGAGAAAGGCTACATTCACACGAATGATTATGAATGAGAGACATGATTTCAAAAGATATCTTTGCGATATTTTGATGTTATCCGTCTGGCTGTTTTTCGTCTTCTGGCACGTTTCGTCGGTTGCACACGCTTTTGTTCTCCAAACACACGTTCTGCTACTCGGCCCGTCACATCTTTCGCGACATTCTTTGCAGCCTTCTTAAGATGTGGCGCAACGATCTTAGCCCAAGCCTTAAGAAGTGGAATAGCTTTGCGAGCCAATGATCCCAGTATTGAACCAATACCATCGCCATATTGGATTCGCGCTCCTTTGAATCCTGGTAATTCCCCGCCCACTTGACGAAGAAAATGGTTGCGATATGCAGACGGATCGTGTGTTTAAGCTTTTATATTGCTTTTGGTCGAAAATGAAGTTTACAGATCACCTTTCCAGTTTGAAATGGAACATTATGGCCTGTGTCGTCCTTAATATTCATTTCTATCATGTCAAATTTGGATGTGTTTACAGGAACATAATGCGGTTCGCCAAACGTTTTCATGATAATATCTCCATCATGACCTTGTATGCCAACAGAACGTAGTAACGGAACATAATAATCACCAACAACTTGTGGTTCACAAATGCTACAATACACATACAGTGTATAAAACCCCTGTTTCACATCCGCTTTATGGTCAGCTGTACATGTTTCAGTATACCAGTGATCTGGGATAAATCCTAAAATCTCAGCTAATCCAGCGGAAAAGGACACTTCATAACCATAATCGAGAAATAGAAACACACGTCGTCTAATCTAATCATACTTTATTCGAATAGCTTCTGTAAGTTTCAGAGCATTAGTCGCTTCTTCATTGACTGCCTCACATAGTTCTTGTATGGTTCTATAGTACCCATAAGGAATATCGAGAGTGCTAAGAATAGGATCATCGAATAGTTCTTGTCGATACTGAATAGAGTAGTCCATGCCATGTCTCATCGTTGTCCATGTATGTGGATATTGAATTTCAGCTAAAGCCACTTCATATTTTCCATTCAGATAGATGGTTCGAGGCATACGAATTTGATAATTCGAAGCCTTGTTGTTGGGATAATAGGTCATACTCGCATTGCTAGGCAAAGTGATGTAAAAGCTTGTCGACTCCATGATGGGAACTAAATGGTATAGGTGCGTTGACGTTGTCTATATACTTCACGATAGCGCGCGCCATTCAATCAAGTATGTAAATGATCTTTCACATCATGATGATGATCTATAACTTCTCCTTCACAACAAGCACTTGTACATCTTATTTTTACAGGAATAGTTGGTTTATCTTCCTGAAAACAACAACATAGCTCTTTCAACCATATTAAAAATTTTCCCATCCTTCAGGAAACTGTCTTTGTTGACGTTGTTTCATTTCTGTTGTAATGTCGTCACGAGTGGTCTTTTTACTAAACATTGTTTTTGGAATATTCGCATCAACAATTTCCTGGATAAATGGATGCCAACCATATGGTGGTATGGCTCGTTCTTTTCTTCTTGTCGCCACCAATGCTTCTTTCATCAAATCAACCATGTTGGAATTTGCTATAATATCACCCGTTTTCAACACAAGTTCATTCTTCTCTGACCATGTCGTACCATATTTCTTCAGTTCGGCTAAAAGTTGTGTTATTTTTCCATGAGAGATAGGTTGAAAATGACTTAAAAATAACTTTTCTGGCTTTTCAGGTGATGATGATGAGGGCTTTTGCTGCCTAGACTGACTTGTTCGTAAATGACGACCAAGAAGTTGAGATATTTCTATAGCCTTTTCAGGTGTTCGTTTCCCACGTAAAAGTGTATTCACTTTTGTTTTGATATCATTTTTCTTTTCTAGCAACATTTTATATTCATATTCAGGAATGAGGACCATTTTCATCGTATGTTTCATTTTAGCAGTAGTTTGGCTAACAAGGGCAATGCCAATCTAGCAATAACTCCAATGAATCCTCCTTTCTGATTAATCAACTTCTTTTTTCGTCGAAGGGATATCTTCTTATCTGCTAGAGTACGTAGCGTATGACGTTCACGTTTAAATTCCTTAAACCGTTTTGAGCTTAAGGGTAAATGTCCTTGCAATATATTCAAACAAATTTCAAACAAGCTTGTTAATTCCTCTTTTGTAGCTTGCTGTAGCAAGGATTTGCGTCGTTTAGGCCCACTGCGTGCAAGCAAATGAAGAAACGGCTGGTTCGCTCGAATACGTTTAGACATCTTGACTGCGAATGGTCAAATGAGTTGGTTCTTGTTCATACACTGCTTTATCAATATAGACATAATGTGTATCTTTTGGTAAAATGCCTGTACGAATACGTAGTTGATCATTTGTCTTTGGTTTTAAATCAATGAATAAATAACCATGAGGTTTGCTAGTAGCATCTTGATAGGCTTCTATGAGAAATTGAGATCTTCCAGGATACATTTGTCGTGCTAATGTACTAATTTGTTGACTGTCTCTCGGATTTTTGAACAGAATGATATAATGTGTATTCAAACTAATATTTCGCATCTCTTTCCCATGATGAAATAAATTATGTACAATAAAGATAATGCTTAGATTTTGATGACTGCTGCCAACACTAAAGAGACGTGTCATACGCTCATCACTATGACATTTGGTCATTAAGTCATCAATGATAAGTAAGTTTGGTTTCTTCGGGTTAAAACGCTCTTCAATGTCATCTGGAATGCCTTGGTAAAATTTCACGCCTTTCATTCCCTTGTACAAAGGCTGATCTGCTGCATAAAGCCATAAAATGCTTTTTGGAGAGGGTTTAATCAACTTTTGTTCTAGAATTTCCTTCACCAGAGACGTTTTGCCACTGCCTGTAGGTCCAGAGACCAAACATGTATATGGATGCTTCATTGTTGAATGTCTGTTTCTTTCACCCAACTGTTAAACTTGTTTGGCCAACCTAACCACTTGGCAAATAATTCTTTCACACCTCCTCCTCGTCTTTTACGTGTTTTCAAGACTTTTTCAATTCTATAAATAGATTCAATATCTTTGGTCACTTTCTGCAGTTCTTCTTCATAGAAATGGCCATCAATATCTTCGTCTAAAAAGTCTTTCACACGATGCAAATGTATTCCTTGCTTCTTACAACGATGTGTGACAATGAAGACTTCTTGCGTCCATTTGATGTGATAATCGCGTTAAAACACATATTTAATGTGAGAAATGCGAACATGATCGCCAATGTTAAATTTGTACTTCTTCTTCTTCTTCGGTTTCAATTTCAGTTTGTCAACATACATATACTTCCACACTTTTGATTCGTTGTCTTTACGAATCTCGGCTGGAGCATATTTATTAGGAAGAGAACCATGAGGTCTATGGTTGTAATTGTACACCAAGTCTGGAAGAATGTCTAAGTAACGGTAAGTTTGATTATGTAGAAAATACCGATACATCATTCCCTTCAGAGTACGAATGACTCTTTCAGCAAAGTTGGCTTTGGTTTCATTCTTTGTGGTGTAAGCATGAATGCCTTCTTTCTTCAGAAATGCTTTAACCCATCTGTTTTTAAATTCTGTTCCTTTATCAGACCTTAGAGTTCGCGGTCTTCGTCGTGTGTCATGAAAAATCTTTTGGAAAGCTTGTATGACGCTGGTATGTGATTTTTTAGGTATTGGCTGTACCCAGACATATTTGGAAAACACATCAATGACAATGAGTAAAAAGCGTATGTCATCATTATAGGGAGCTATGTTTCCCATATCAGCCAAGTCAATATCCCACATATCATCAATACCACGTGTAATGACATGTTGTCTTTTGAACCTGTATTTTACAGGTTGGAGTAAACTAAAAGCATCTTGATCCTGTAGCCATTTCTTCACTTGTGACTGTGTAACTGGTTGATTATGTTTTCGTAAGATGTGATACAGTTTGTAAGGACCAGCAAATGCTCCAGGATGTCCAGGTTTGAAGTAGATATTGGTCAAGTAGTCTTTCCACGTTGACATGATGAATGAAAAAACACGTCTGAACAGAACAGCTTTTATTTTATAACTCAACCAACATCACTTAACTAACATAGTAACTTAACTAACATGTATTTATAACTAACATGTATTTATAACTAACATGTATTTATAACTAACATGTATTTATAACTAACATGTATTTACAAATCAAGTATGGATACAATGGTATGAATCACTGGAGACCATTGGTCTTCAATGAACATTAACCAATGACTGAGTTCATCCAATGTAATAGCATCTACACCATATTTCTCACAACGTTGATTTGCATTCTCTAACACTTTATCTAAATGAATGTAATATTTAGCTTCATTCCAATATGTATAAACACATGCAGCATGACAAGTATGTTCTGAACACTCTTCATGTTGACAAGCAGGACAGACTAAATAAGCAAACTTTTTTACAGCGGATAACATTTCTTCACAATAAGCTTTTTGCACAATATATTGTCTCAGTGTCATATCCGCCATTATGCAGTCTTGTGAGTCTTGCAGCACAAGTCTGTCAGGTTTAGCAAGTTATGCTGCTCCGGCAATGTAGCACAAGTCTGTCAGGTTATGCTGCTCCGGCAATGTAGCACAAGTCTGTCAAGTGCACTTAAAACACTTCTCCATGTTCACACGTCTGCACATCAAGTCTCACACAACAGTTCTAACAACTTTCCCATAATATTCTGACCAGGATATCCAGATGACACTTGTTTCACACCAGCTCCCCACCAATGATCATACGTTGCTTCAACTAAAGTTTTGTCTTTACATTCTTTCAACTTGTTGCGAAACAATACACACTGATTCCATTTGACTTGTAAAACATCTTGCATTTTGCTTCTCTTCACTGTATGCCATAACGGACATGGCTTTATCACTTTAGCAATACGTTTTGCTTCATATCCATTTCTACATGAAGCAATGGCTGAAGCAATATCTTGACGGTGATGAAACACTGCTTTCTCATATTGATACAAAGCTTCACTTGAGTTGAACATATGTCCATACTTTTCAAGTCGTGTTGGAAACATGTTTGAAAGAACGTCCTTATGACCGCTGAATAGCACAAGATTCTCCATGTTGACTTTGCTTCTTTATTCTGACATATCGGTTTCTTCCTGTAATAAAATATATTTTAATATAGTTGCTGCCTCTTCTATCATGTTCTTTCTTTGTTTACGTTGAAACCACTCACATAAAACTTAATTTGCTAGTAAGAAAAACATTGTTATCAATTCACTATGTTGTTACAAAGATGATTAAAAGGTTTTTATATCTTTAAAGTTACCTGATAAAGCTGCTCGGTTTCCTCTTCTTCTTTACAACAATCTCTCAAATGATCCACCACGGTGAAATATACTTCAACATCAGTACGAGCAGAATAAAGTGCAGAATCAAAGTCAAAGTCAGGATCTTCTTCTATTCCAATTTTATGACATTCTCCAAGAAATCTTGAATGCAGTTCAATCACATCAAGACTATGATGTACAACATCCAAAAAAGCATCCAAATGATAAAGTTGATAGTCTGGAGTGCCACAGCAAGCAAGTTTAGCAATCATCAAGTCAATATAAGCATTTTTAAAACATGCGTCCATCTTGTTTCAGTGTCTTGTGGGCTTTTACTTTGCTTCACTGACTTTAAGTACTCCACACTTGCCGCAGAAGTTGTTTGGTTCACACAACTTGCAATTATACTTGTGGCAGTGGCAATGATAATCTTCCACATATCCACAAGCACCACAATAGTCGCAGGTAAGTCCAAGTTGATTTTGTACGTTCATGTTCTCCAACTGAACTTCAGTCAGCCTTTTCTTGGATAGCTTTGACACCTTCATCCGACCATCCTTTTGCAGCTTGATGATCGTTTTCTTGTCATGACATTCCTCACATGGTGATAGGGCTGAGTTGATGTTGTCCATCTCCTGAAGCAGTGTCTCCCATTCACCATCATTCATGTTGATGTGATGTGTGTATTCTTTCCCTTCAAACCGTGACGTGCGCACAAAACTCACATAACGCATATCCAAGTATGAAATGACTTCAAGCCACTTCGTTTGCGTTAAGTATAGTTTGAAGCCAATGTCGCGTAAATTTTTCAAGCTCTGGCACACAATCTTCCCCAAAGATGGTGAATAAGCACACCATCTCTCTCCACGTGTGATGCGTATAAATGGCCCATATTCTCCATGCTCTACAGTAATGGTTAAGTTAGCACTAATTTTAAAGCTGCTGCTGCGCTGCGCTGCGTTGCTTGTCTTGTTTTCCATGGCTGCAACAATGTATTGATGATCCACTCCCTCCAACTGTCTGCTGAGAAATGACTTCACTCTGCTGAGTTCACTCCCTTTTATACCCAACTGTCTGCTGAATCAGGCTTTTCAAACTTCTTGCAAAGCTTTGAATTCACTTCAACTCGTCCATGGTTGAACCGAACAAGGTCTGATACATTCGTCGTCAATGGAACATCATCATCATAAAGTAAAATGATTCTTGCAGCTACAACTAACATGAGCTCCACTGCCCAAATTGTATTCACGTTGATAAAGGCTGAATCAATGTCATAAGTTGATATGATAAATGTTAAATCAATGTCATAAGTTGATAGTATATGTAGATCTTCACAGTCACGTAGAAACGAGTCGATGAAATCACTTGGAATAGTCTTTCCGACAGCTTCCCAATGCAGATGTAAATTCTTCACTTGCTGCATCCAATCCCATTCAAAAGTAGGAAGCTTTGAAAACACATAGTTAGTATAATTCACTTTGAAGACGTCGTCCATAGTCATACATCTGTCAAGAAGTAATGCTGACATTGTGAAGTCTTTTCTCGTCACACAATGTTTTACTAGTTGACTAGTTGACATGTTTCACTCATGCTTTTATACTACTTCCATGTAATCAAAATATGGTGTGTAACTTTGTTCAAAAATTGCTGACTCAGCAGAATTTTACTTATATATATGAATGTCTCACTTACAGTTGTACTGCTGAGTTCAGAATCGTCTGAAACGGATAAATATGCAAAAATTACAATTTCGAGGGGGGGGGGGTGGTCGACCCAAAAAATGAAAAATGTTCAGAATCGTCTGAAACGGATAAATATGCAAAAATCACAATTTCGAGGGGGGGGGGGGGGGGTCGGTCGACCCAAAAAATGAAAAATGTTCAGAATCGTCTGAAACGGATAAATATACAAAAATCACAATTTCGAGGGGGGGGGGTGGTCGACCCAAAAAATGAAAAATGTTCAGAATCGTCTGAAACGGATAAATATGCAAAAATCACAATTTCGAGGGGGGGGTGGGGTGGTCGACCCAAAAAATGAAAAATGTTCAGAATCTTCTGAAACGGATAAATATGCAAAAATCATAATTTCGAGGGGGGGGGGGGGGTCGGTCGACCCAAAAAATGAAAAATGTTCAGAATCGTCTGAAACGGATAAATATACAAAAACCACAATTTCGAGCTAAGTCCAAACTTGTATGACGTCATCAAGTGGCGCAGAACCCCCGTTTTCACCCTACTCCCGTTATTTGACAAATAAAAGCTAAGTCCAAACTTGTGAACGAGAACGGCTTTTTGAGCTACGTTTTAGGTGTTCTGATTACTCGTCTAAACCACACTCTCCCCGCGCACGCCGGGTGACCGCTTATATAGGAAGAAGGGGAATCATGCCCAGATGGGAGGCATCTAGAGGTTTTGCATCATCTCCTCTCGTTTGAGACTCATGGCTTTTACGAGGAGCCATAGCTCTTTTGTTATGGGAGTATACGAGACAGCCAGGCGACGGATATCGGAATATATGTGGCAGCCAGGTGCTGGATCGAGAAGTTATGATGGCTGAATCGATTGCCTCCCATAGACAGCTATTCCCTTAACAGCAGTTTTTCACTCATTTATAGACATTAAATTCCGCTTAGTTACTTTTTACGAGGCCAGGGAGGGGAGGGGGGGGGGGGTCACCAGACGGCGTGGAAACATACTAATTTACTACCCGCATTAGTCTGTTGTTATGGCCTACTACATCACAACAACATCTTGCCCAGGGAATTTACTCACAAGGCCTGGGAAGTTCTTATAATAGCCTTTCAATTAATAGCTAAAGTGTAAATGCAGGAATAATCCGAACCACCATTTTACATTTTAATTCCTGGTAATAATACCTATAATAATACCTATACCTATACCTATAATAATACCTAATACCTATAACACCCCAACTATAAACTGTAAAAAATAGACAGCTAAACGTCATGTTGTCACACGAAAAATTGGACTTCTAAACTTGGTACTTCGGATGATGTATTAAAGTTGTGTGTAGGTATTTACATATATTACAGACATCCATACAATATTTGCGTGATGTAAATCACAGGGACAAAAGGTAATTGTAAGCCT
Source organism: Protula sp. h YS-2021 (assembly GCA_949752745.1). Classification (NCBI taxonomy): domain Eukaryota; kingdom Metazoa; phylum Annelida; class Polychaeta; order Sabellida; family Serpulidae; genus Protula; species Protula sp. h YS-2021. Next base: position 109,645,477 of record OX457024.1, read on the forward strand.
GTACTGAAGTGCCCACTGAGAAAAGAAAAAAAAGCCCTCAAGAAGTTTTTGAATTTTTTTAAGCCTAATTAAGACGTTATTATCGTCTCTCTGCATAATGTGTCTTTTTCATTTTTTGTTGCATGGGAGTTGACGGCTAGTTGTTTTCGATAATGTATAGACTAATCGGTACGTGCCGGGGCCTGTTTTTCGGCACATGACTGCCAGGCACGCATATGAACGTGACATATATATATAGGTCAAGTAATCCAGTGCACCGAGAGGCGGTGATGGCTGCCACTTCAAAGAGCTGCCACTCAAGGTTTCGGTGAAAATGCCCGTTTGAATTCAATCAATTGTAGTCTTCTACACAAGGGTAAACAAAATTCTGAGGCCGATTCAAGGTCGATCAGAGGTGGCGATTGGTTGAATCTATACGTCAGCGTCTTTCATACAACGTTGAATGACAGTCTGATAAGCAACATTGTCTAGACGTTGCGTTTGATCACAACCAAAAAGTTGCTTTCTTTGAAGTCTTGGCAACGTTTTTAATGTAACGTTGAACGGAACCGAATGTGGCATTACCGAAACGTCAGAAAATCGGGTCAGAGACTTATTTTTGTTTATACCAAATTTTCATTCCAATACCAAAACATAGTTCATCTCTGTTTTAACTGGGGATGGACGGGGGAGGCGGCGGGGGAGAGGGGGAAGAGAGTTATAGCTTACCCTAAATTTTGGTTTATTTTTCATTGTCCTCATTTTTTGCGGGAGGGGGGTGTCATTTCGTCTTTGCTACTCGTCTGACCATACTTGTAGTTTTTGATTTGAAGTTGTGCACCTCGCTTTTTGTTTTCACCGTTGTTATCATTTTACTGATCAAAACGATAAGCAAAAAAACCGATTTTCAACGTTATGACCATTGGTATTACTTCTTGGATTCTCTCCTTGTCGTTCCTCTTTCTTTCTTTCTCTCTTTCTTTCTTTCTCTCTCTCCCTATCTTTCTCTCTCTCTCTTTCTCTCTCTCTCTTTCTCTCTCTCGCTTTCTCTCTCTTTCTCTCTATCTGTCTCTCTTTCTCTCTCTCTCTTTCTCTCTCTTTTTTCTATCTCTCTCTTTTCTCTCTCTTTCTCTCTCTTTCCCAGATAGCAGTCCCACATGGGGACTATGCATAATATATGTACCCACGCATAAATAATGTGTGTTTTGTTGGGAAATTCCCATGAAGTTACGTGGGATTTAGGAGAGTTTGAGACTCTTTCCGATGTGTGTTATGCGCATGCGAACCCATGCATTTTATACGCATATATTTCCATGCATTTTATATGTGGGAATTCCCACGCATATGAAGCATGGAACTACCCACCCATAACTCCATCGAATACACAAACATGAATTATTATAACTATAGTGCAGTTATAAAGTACTCCTTAAAAGAATTTTAAGCATAAAAATTTCAGAGAAATTGGTATTTCCATGTCTAACTTTCTAGAATACTTAGAAAAAGGTAGCCCTCCACCAAAATATACAGAATTTAACAAAATGTAAATATATTATTGCTCAATGGCAGCTGTTTCCGGTCTGCGATAATGAGTCCACATTGCTAGACTGCCCATTATATGCGTATATTTTCCCATGCATTTACTAAGTGGAAATTTTCACGGATTATATACGTGTATTTTACATGGGAATGCCCATATTGGAAATCCCACGTAAAATATACTTGTAATATACAAATGACTTTTAGTGAAATTTTACGTGGGAATTAAAAAGTATAATATGCATACAATATGCGTTAATTACCCATGCATTTTAAAAGTGAGGAATTCTACGTATATTATACAGGGCAATGCCAACGATGGGCATTACGCGGGAAAAAACATGCAGTTTACGCGTGTATCTACTAGAGGTGTGACGGTTCACCTCCGGCTCGGTTCGGTTCGATTCGGCTCAGCAAAAATCTTCGGTTCGGTTCGGTTCAGCAAACCCAACCGGTAGTTTTTGTTTCGTTTCAAATATATATATATATATAGTGCGTGTTGATTTATTTTTTATTTATTTATAATTGCCTGCACTTAATCAGATATTTATTTTTACCTTAGAACAAATACAAAACCTAGCGTATAACGGCAATATTTTATATTTATTGCCTCAAAGCTTACTTACACAAGAATTTACACTGTTATTGAGCATCTAACAATTATTCTAAAATATTGATTTAACAAATAATTTATTCTAAAATATTGTTTTAGCAAATAATTCACGAATTACATCAAGATTTACGTTTGGTAATTTACAATATTTATTATCCTAAATAAAATACATGTAGCTACTAGCTATGTAGAATCCAATCAAGTTACTTCATTAATTTTAGACCGATCGATGAGGAAAGCGTTCGAAAAATAATAATGTCTTCACCTCCCAAGTTTTGCCATAGCGACCCAAAGCTAACCTGCTTGTCAAACAATGTATCAGTGAACTCCTCCCTATCATTTGCAGAATAATGAATTTATCAATTTGTACTAACACTTTTCCGGCCTCTTTCAAGCAAGCAATCATTTATCCTCTTCTAAAAAGCCAAATCTCGATACTATTCCGAAGAACTATCGCCCGGTTTCCAATTTAACCTTTATATCCAAAATCCTTGAAGAGGCAAAATGCCAACAATTAAATGTCCATCTCACCTCCCATAGTTTGGAAGAAAAGTATCAATCAGCTTACCACAAGTATAATAGTACTGAAACTGCCCTTATTCCTTTGTTCGATAACCTTTTGATCCAACTGGATAACCGCCAAGCTGTGTTTCTCACATTGCTCGACCTTCCTACCGCCTGTTGGAGTGCTCCTTTAGTGTCGAAGGTTGAGCCCTTGATTGGATATCATCATACTTTCATGATCGCACTGCACGTGTTAAGGTCGATAGTGCGCTTTCGGACTCTACTACCTTGGATTTTTTTGCGCTCTACGCCAAGGTTCCAAAATTGGACCACGAAGATATTTTCATTAAACCAAGCCATTGGGATCTCTGATAAAATACACGGACTACCGTATCATTATATGCGGATGATTCTGGTCTAGAAAATGCCTTCAATCCACGCTCAGTTTGAGAACAAGGCGCTGCGCTTGCTCAAGTTTCTGACGCCATCAAAGATATCGGGTCCTGGATGACCGCCAATAAACTTAAATTGAACAAAGACAAAACTGATTTTATGGCTATAGCAGGTGCACCTTTCACCTTATACTCCATCGCCTGAGGTCGTCTTATCAGTATCTTCTCCAAGAGCGTCGATCTAATCAGCGCTACGGAGAAACAGCGTTCAAAAATGCATCCCCCAAATTATGGAACTCTTTACCATTTAGAATAAGACAGGAACGTGATATTTTAGTTTTCAGAAAATTACTAAAAACTTTTTAGACTGGCATACAATTGATGTCAATTTTATCTAGTCAATGTTTTCATTTTTTTAATTTTCAGTTTCTTATTAGAATACCTATATTATTGGTGCTTAGGGTTTTACCATTGTAAGTGCGATATAAATGTGTTCATAACAATAATAAAAAAAGTCTGTGAAATTTTGTTGATTTTTTCTATCTGATATATATATATACATACATAATATAAAATAACATTACCAAATCAATGCATTACCTTATTATAAATAGTAAAAACAAAACCGAACCGAAACCGTGATTGGACTTTTCGGTTTTTGGTTCGAACCGAACCGAAGCCTTTTCTCGGTTCTCGGTTTTCGGTACGAACCGTCACACCTCTAGTATCTACCCGTGCATTTTATACGTGGGAAAGCCTATGTATATTATATGTAGAGTTTATACGGAAATCACACCGTGGGAATGTCCACGTTTTTACACATGTTTTCTATGTGGTCATACCAACGTCCCACGTTCCCATTCCCACGTAAATTCCACCCAAAAACAACGCGTTTTATACTTGGGACGAAAAAATTACG